>JBCFYV010003484.1:0-27553 GCA_039000515.1 Timema cristinae
CAAAGTGAATTAGTTTTACACACATTTTCTTGCAATCTTATTGTTATACTCAAAACTATCAAGTTAGGCTTGTACAGAGCTTATCCACTTTATGGCAATAAATTTGCAGTTTGTTCCTGTCATTACTTGTGTTTTATTATAATGAATAGATTGGGGTTTAAGCTTCAGAATGTTAAACTGAAGATGGGTTTCCTAAATTAATGTACACCAATAGTTTTCTTCGCCTTAAAAATATTACCTAACTCATCCATACATTATTAGATTGATTGTAATGTATTTTACAGCATTAGTTTTGCATTTGATAACAATAATAATTAAATCACCAAACACCATGTAGTTCTGCTCCAAAATAATGATTGAATCAGAACAGTGAGTAGCCAGATTTCTTAGGTAAGTTCCAAGCATGTGTGTTGTCTTTCCATCATTAGTGCTAAGATCAGTAGGGCTATATTTATATTTGCAAATAGTGGTGTGTCTGGTCCCCGCATGTGTTTTGGCTATCAGCAACTTATACAAGTACCAATTTAAATAAAAATACTTATTGGGCCAAATAAAAACTGGCCCTAAGAAATAAAACAGTATTAAATAGTACCGATGTACATTTTAACATTTTTTAAATAAATAAATAAACGGTAGTATCACAAGTACATTTACATTTTATTTGCCCTTGTTTACAATTTATTATTACAGTTAGATTTTGAAATGTTCAGCGCTGCACTGTGATTTCAGAGTCTCTGTTCAAGATGCTCACCACCAGCAGTTATGCACAATTGCACGCAAATTTGGCTGTTGACTGCTCAAGGTCATTCGACCGTCGCACTCTATAGAGTTTGTCAATTGAACAGAGCGTTTTCCTTGTGGAGGAATATGTTCACACAACATTAATAAATGTGGTTCGTGAAAGATTTAAAGAGAAGTATCCTCGTAGAAAGTTAATTTCAGTTACAAAGCATACCATTTACACTGGTGAGATAACTGTGCAATTCAATTTATTTTTATGATACAAATTTAAACTTTTTTTGTTTTAAATGTTTATTTGAGAAGTAATTTAATTGGACTTAGTATAATTTTTAATGAAATAATTGTTTAATTGGGGGTTGATTTTATTGTGATATAATTTAAAATAGTTTGATAAGTGTTTTAAGAATAAGTGGTTTTATTTATTGTATCTCTGCTATCAGGGTAGATTAAAATATTAATAATACATTTATCTTGATTTAATTAGTGGTATATGATAATTAATATTTAATCATTATTTGCCTGCAAAATCAACCATTCAAGGTTTAGTGTAAAAGTGGCAAACAACAAGCTCTTGTCAAAGCAATATTTGTTGTTATAATAACAAAGACTACAATAAGAATCGAAATGAATACTAAAAGTTGAATAGACGAAATTGATGTAAATGTGTAATCAGTATAATAACAGAGATTGAGCAATATGCTAAAGTAAACAATGATATGGGATAGAAAGTGGACTAAAAATACTGTGTACAAACATAGTTGGCATATTTAAATGAGATGCAGGTCAAATTAAAAGTATAAAAAGTATAAATAAATGTAGTTAATAGGAAATACATATAAGTGTTGACTAATTAAAATACACTTAAAATTAGTTTAATAGAATTAGAAACTTTAAACTCATTTAATTTAAAATATCTAAATCTAAGTTCATAAAACATCAATAACAATAAATGAATATAAATGTATGTTAAAAATTATCACAGTCTTGTTGTTGGATTGACTTCCCTTACTCCTTTGTTATTGATATTCCTGTAATGATGATGTCTACAGAAGTTCTATTTTACCGACATGTTTCGGTGCGAACAATTGGACGCACCATAATCATGGAGTCCGTAGGGTGGTGGTCACGATGAGATCGAACTTAGGAAGCGGACTGCAGTCTTGTAGTCTTTGTAATCTCTCTAATATTTAGTAATTTAAACTTGTGAGCCTTTTGATTTTATTTGATCTTAATTCACTGTGGTGAATTAGAAGCTTGTATATCATTTAGGAAAGTTTCTTTAAATAATAACAACTATTTAGTTTATTTCATTGGTCTCTTCTAGACAAGTTTATTTATTTTAAACTTAAGAAACGCACTGCTAAGATTTATTTGTTTTTCAACACACTTCAATATTGTTTGTTATTTTGAATAAAATTCAAATATATATTTAGCCTGCAAATGTTTTACTTTTACATATAATTATTTCCTTTAGAGATCACCCTCCTCTTTTTTAGTCTATTGTGACCGCAACTAAATAGAGTGAGAGTGGGCGGTACAACTCCATTTTGAATTCAAAATGGATTAATCCATTGTTTGTGTTATTTGTACTCTCTTCTTTCTTTGTGTTTGATAAAGGCAACAATGCCGAAATATTATATTTATGTTAAAATGTGTTTGTGACTACTTCTACTATAGAAGTACTATATGCATTGGATTCCTCCCACATTTTTCCTTTGCCCCTAGGTGGGCTTTCTTCATCAAATTTACTCTTAGTAGTTTATTTTTTCCCTTTTTCTTCAGTTTTGTCAATTTTCTTTACTATAAAAAAATTCAACAAGATGGAGCAATTTGATATACTTTTGATCGGTCTCTCGCTCAGATTTACAGAGTAAAGGACAATCAGTAAGGACTTGTGGCCACCTCACTCTCTAGACTTAGCTCTGTTCGACACTTACCTCTGGGGCTCCCTAAAAGCGAACGTACCAGAACAATTCACACACTTTGGTAAACTTTAAGAACAACATACAACAATAGATTGCTCGCATTCCAGTTGAGAAATCGAAGAAAGATTCGCCGCACGCAACTGTGTATAGCAGTTGGTGGGGAGTATTTTTAAAAGAGACTTTGAAATCAGTGCAACATGGAACGTTTCAAAATCTAATTGTAATAATTAATGATAAACAAGGAAACAACAAATGTAGTGTACGTTTAAACATTACCATTTATTTATTTAAAAAAAAATTAAATGTTCATTGATACTATTTAATACAGTTTTATTTGGCCCACTCTGTATAATGAAGTAGGGCTGAGTAAACTTGCAAAGAGTAAGTGCACTAGAATTTGTTTGGAACTATGGAAAAATCCCCTAATGAAACTGAAACATGAGAAGCCTTATTTATATTGGTTTTATTTTATGTACACTTTTCAAACATACTGATTATCAGGGTGTGAGAAGCTTCATAACAATTTGAAGCCAAATCGAATCTGTAATGTACTTCATATTCAGCTTGAATCCGTATTTGGCTTTGGAAGCCATTCAAAGTCGTGATAGTGGCTATATTACACTTACTCAATCAAGAGTGAACCAAAATAACCGGCTCATGGTGTAATGGTCAGTGCAACCAGCTACGAGTCTAGGGGTCCAGTGTTTGATTTCTAGTTGGTACCATGGGTAGTTTTTTGAAAGGTGAATTATCCCAACAGTCACTAGTTATGTTTAAGGGACCACCTGGGCCTATACGCGACCATGTTAATGTTTGTACCTTTTTCTCAGGAACTGTTAAAGATATCAACTTGTTTTTTTTCCTATTAATAGAATATACCTTTTTACATAAGCAGAACTAAAAGTTTTAGTGTACTTAAATTTGTAAAATATATATATATTAACCCTTTAAAAGATTTATTTTCTTACATCTTTTTTATTTTTTGTATTTAAAATTTTTCAAGATATTTGAATTATTTTAGTTCCAGCTATACAGAGCCATTAGGTTTACAAGCATAACAAATTTCAAGGTTGCCTGTCTTAATAGTTCCTGAGAAAAAGGAACATAAAGTTGAAAAAAAATTGATTTTCGGTAAACGAAGAAAAACTAAAATAGTGCATGCAAATTAGTTATTACCTTCTAGTACATTCCTGCTGCATATGATGGCTCTTGGCCTTCTTCTTCCTCAAAATGATCTTCTAGTCTTCTTTTTAACAAATGTTTATGTCTTCTAATCTTCTTATCCAGCTCATTTTGAGCTTTTTCAGCCTCCGCTATCCGCCACATTTTTCCAGTAATTCTGGCTTTGCAAGGTCTTGAAAGATGGGTTTGATGAAGCTCATTACATTATAAGGTAAATGAAAGTGTGCTGTGTGATCATAATTCTTATTTTCAAGCTTTGCTAGGTTGAACTTGCACCAAGTTGTTTCATCGCTTGAGCACAAGGCATGTTGTGGCGTTTCGTTCGATGACAAGACGTGGAAGTATTCGGCCCATATGCCTGCTTTCATATCTTTAAAGATTTAGTATTCATCCTAATAGCTAATCCATAGAAGGGTTGTAGTTTTAGGATTGCAGCATCAGTTAGTCGATTTCTTCCGCCAAGTGGAGTACCATCAGGAAGTTTTTTAGTCTTGGATTTAAGAGTACTTAATCATGTCCCCATCCTTTTCTGTATATGGCCTATACACTCAATTTATTTAATTTCTACATCAGGTCCATATGGTTTACTCTCGCACACTTACATATATACTTTGGTGTTACCATCTCCTAAATACTCAATGTACCGTGCATTGTGGGATGGCAGGGATCGTTTAAATATCTTCACCGCTCCGGCTACCTTCATAGCCCCATTTGATCCATAAAAGTTTGCAGAGCATTCTTGTTCATTGATGTTATTTAATTTACCGCTACATGTGCAAAATTTATAAAGTATTTCTATATCCAAAACCTTTCCTGTGTCCAGGGACGTGGCAGATACAATTCCCTTTAGATTATTATTATTATTATTGTTTAAAGGCCCATCGACACATCGAGGTCATTAGGGCCTTGAAATATATTAAAAACATAATAAAATCCCCATTGGGGAAAGAGATAAAACATTCACCATCTGAGACACTCCATAGGAGTGCTCAAATGTGCTCTTGGTATAAATTAAGTGATACACCTGCTAAAAAAAACCACAAGTGTATCACTCCAATAAAAAGACAAAACAAACATATTAAAATATAACACGTTAAAATGACACATGTTAAAATTATAATACGTTAAAAAAACAAAACAACATGTTAAATTGTAATAAAACTGTTAAAAAGGATCTCAATATGAGATAATATCCAAAAGAGCCACTTTATAAAAGTGACTCAAATGGCATTAAAAAGATCCGCCTGGCGTATAAAACGGAGTAAACAAATAACTCCATCCGCACTATCGCGTAATAAAAAACGTAAGTCACCTTTAAAATCAAGAGTCAGACGGATAGGGGCTAGTTTACGACACTCCACCAAAATGTGATGCACACTAAGGGGAGTATCACAAAACTCAGTCACTGGAGGTGGATCCCCTCTTAGTAAAAAACTATGGGTCAATGAAGTATGCCCGACGCGGAGTCGCGTCACAATGACCTCCTCTCTTATAGACTTTCGTATAGAAGAGGGCCATCGCACCACACCGTCCCTGATGGACCGCAGCTTGTTCTGAGAAGGGGTCGAGACCCACTGCTCATGCCAGGTGCGTAAGACTCCACACCGAACATAACTCTTTAGGTCTAAAAACATGACACCCAGACTCGCCTCCGGAGGCAGGCGTGCTGCCTCCTTGGCTGCCTGGTCCGCCAGTTCATTTCCTGGAAGACCAGCGTGACCAGAAATCCAGCAAAAGGCGAGCCGGGTGCTTAATGAATCAATTTAAAAAATTTGCTCATGTATCATCTGCACAAGGGGATTCCAGGAGTAGAGAGTGGACAATGCCAACAGAGCACTCATGGAATCCGTGCAGATGAGGACAGAACGGTGACTACTTCGGTAAACAAAACACAAAGATTTAAAAATGGCATATAATTCAGCCGTAAAAACACTGGTTTCTTTAGGTAAACCAAATTTAAAATTGGATCCTTCCACAACAAAAGCACATCCCACGGAGGCTCCAGATTTAGAGCCGTCAGTGTAGATGCGCTCAAATCCGTGAAAGCGAGTGGAGAGGAGCTCATTAAAGGTCCTCTCATATACAAAGTTTGGGGTGGTCGCTTTAGGGAACTTGGCAAGATCAAAATGGCATTTCGGAGGGCGTATCTTCCAGGGAGAAACTCGACCTGGTGATGTGGGGATAGCCTTTGGCAGAACTATCCCACACGTGTCGAAAACCGATAGCATCCGGATCCCAACCGGCCTTGTACTACGACATTTAGTTTCATACAAGACACGGTTAGGGGGATGAAACACAGGGCGGTAAGCAACATTATTTGGCGTGCAATGCAATTTCGACACGTAAGATGCCAGGAGATAAGACCTCCGGTAAGAAAGAAGGGGCTCACCGGCGTCGGCACAGATGCTGACGACTGGACTGGTACGAAAAGCATCAGTAGCCAGTCGAATGCCAGCATGGTGGACGCTATCGTGCATCTTTAACGCCGAGGGTCTAACGGAACCATATACAAAACTGCAGTAATCAAGTTTTGATCTCACCAAGGCTCTATAGAGGCGCATCAAGGTTTCCCTATCAGCACCCCAAGAGCGACCACTCACATCTTAAAGTAAATTCAAAGCTTTAACACACCTCGCTTTCAGGTCTTTGATGTGGGGGATCCAAGTTAGTTTAAAATCGAATAAAAGTCCCAGGAACCTTACGGTCTCAGAGACAGGTAAAACAACGTTGTTCATTAAAATATTGGGGGCTGGCTGTATCCCGCGTAATCTATGGAAGTGGACGACAGTCGTCTTGGCCGCAGAGAAACGAAAACCATTACGAGATGCCCACAACCATAGATTGTTTACAGCGAGTTGTATCTGTCGTTCAGCCCTGTGGAGACTTGATGAATCGCAATAAATTGCGTAGTCATCCACAAAAAGGCATGAACGAACAGGTAAGCGCACGTTGTCAACAATGCTATTTATCGCAATAGCGAACAACGTGCAGCTCAAAGTACTGCCCTGGGGCACCCCATTTTCTTGAATAAAATCATCGGATACGGTGTTGTTTAACCTTACCCGGAAGTGTCTATCTGACATAAAATTAGATATAAAAATAGGGAGGCTACCCAGGAACCCCCAATTAAAAAGATTTTTTAAGATGCCGTAACGCCATGTAGTATCGTACGCCTTCTCCAAATCAAAGAAAACAGCCAAAAGATGGTGTTTATGGAGAAAGGCGTCACGAACAGCAGTCTCAAGACGGACGAGATGATCAACCGTGGATCGGTTACGGTGAAAACCACATTGAATATTAGATAGCAGATTGCGGTATTCTTAATACCATATAAGTCGTTTATTTATCATTTTTTCTAATACTTTGCTTACACAGCTAGTTAAGGCTATCGGTCTATAACTAGGCTCTAATTTATCCTTGCCACTTTTATATATTAGTATAACGGTTGCTTGCCTCCACAGTGTTGGGAATTGACGGGATTCCCAAACACAATTGTAGAGGTCTAAGAGGAACGCCCGTCCAGCAGGGGACAGTTGGCGCAACATTTCGTAATGGATATCATCTGGGCCAGAAGTTGTATTGCCCGCCTGGGACAGGGCATAGGTAAGTTCCTCTTTAGTAAAGGGGGAGTTATAATCCTCCCCTGACTTTGGCCAAAATCAATAGTAAGGCGCTCGATGCTGCGCTTAATCACCGCGAACTCGTTAGAGTAGCTCGCAGTGCTAGAAATAGCGGCGATTATCGAGCCCAATACATTGGCGACCTCCATAGGGGAGGAGACAAGTGAACCGTTAGAAATGAGTGCGGGTATATTATAAATGGTATTTTTGCTACTACGTACTTTACGAATGTTATCCCAAAACTTGGTTGTGAGAGTGGAAATAGTAAGGGTAGAAATAAACTGTCTCCAAGACTCTCTTCTTCTTTCTCGAATAATACGGCGAGCTCTAGCACATAGAATCCGGAATGACTCCAGATTTTCCGAAGTAGGACGTCGATTAAAGATACGTAGGGCTCTTCGACGGTTAGAAATAGCCAGCCGGCACTCCTCGTTCCACCAGGGAACAGGACGGTGGCGCGGGTTTGGCGAGGATTTAGGGATGGATGCCCTCTCCGCCGCGATGACCGTTGAAGTAAATTGCCCAGCCTTAACATCGACGTTAGGAGAATGGGGTTCGTCGAATATGGCGAGCTCGCGGAATTTATCCCAGCTAGCACGTTTAAGAACCCATTGGGGTAACCGTGCTGTACTGGGAGGATCTTGAATTTGTGAAAGTAGAATGGGAGAGTGATCGCTGCCACATAGGTCCGAGTGAACCTCCCAAAGGAAGTGAGCAGCAATCCCGGGGCTACATAGAGCTAGGTCGATGGCAGAGGATACACCATTAAAGGTGGAGAAGTGTGTCTGGGTCCCGGTGTTCATTAACACCAGGTTTCCCGAGACAAGAATATCCTCTACCATCCTCCCGCGGGCGTCTGTAAAATTAGACCCCCACACCAGGTTATGCGCGTTAAAGTCCCCCAAGATGATATAGGGGGCGGGAAGTTGTATAAAGAGGGCCTCTAGAGTCCTCTTGGAAACACTTTCACCTGGTGGGAGGTAAATGCAGCATACGGTTACCTCCATAGGAAGGGAGGCTCTGACAGCAATCACTTGGAGATCAGAAACAATATTAATATTCTTATGATATATAGTACTTCGTGCGAATATAGCCACACCTCCGCTAGCCCGATCAAAGAAAGGCTTGTCGGTACGATACAGATCGTAACCACGAAGCATCGGGTTGTCAGTTGGGCGGAAGTAGGTCTCCTGCAAACACAAGATGGAAGGATGCAGGGAAGAAATTATTAGTTTGATTTCCTCTACACGAGCATAGAAACCCCTACAATTCCATTGTAGTAGCGACATAAGTTATTAGTATGAAATTTAATTAATTATCCTCACAATTCATAACACTATCTTTTAAAAATAAAAAATTATTGAGGACTTTTTTAAGTCCTCTTGCTTTTCCCAGTCTCTCTTGGACCTCCCGCTTCAGGAGAGGCTTTGGTTTGTCCTGTAGAGACTGGGTCGGGGGATCCTTACGCGATGGCTATGTTATATCCCTCGACGCCTTTTTTAAAGTAATTTTTACGGCGGTCCCTCGCTGGTCCTTCCTCAAGGCACCAGTGGGACTCGCCTTTGCGACCTCACCTGTACCACCACTCATCCCGACCTCCGGAATTCCTGAGGCGGGGTTGAGCGGCTCGACAACGGTTGCACATGGTTTAGGACCCCGAGGGCTCGGGGGTGTTCCTCGAGTGGGGCTCGGCGGGGTTCCTCAAGGAGGGATCGGAGGGGGTCCACGAGGAGGGTTCGGGGGGGCTCCCCTAGGAGGGCTCGGGGGTAAAGATGGTGGAATTTACTTCGGCGGGGGTGTCGCCCCTTGTACTAATTTTGGCACCACCAAAGATGGTGCTGGTTGTCTTTGAGTGTCTCGAGTAGAGACGAGTGTCACAGGTCGTGTAGGCGTATTGGCAATATTAACTGCGCAATGGCAGTTGGGGCAATTTATGTTCTGGCTTACAATTTGGCTATAAGATGTCTGAAATACCGGAGCTTGACTGGATACATATTCCTTGCGGGCCTGGGCATAAGGGATCTTCTTTTCACATTGGATCTCCAGTACTTTTTTCTCCACCTTCCATTTCGGACAGGTCCGAGACCAAGCAGAATGCGGACCCTTGCAGTTGATGCAGAACTTAGGAGACTCACACGGTGTATCGTGAGCCACCTGTCCGAAATCTGCACAGGTTGGCCTTCCACGGCATCTCAGCTTCGTAGGCCCAAATTCCTGGCATTGAAAGCAGCGCCGAGGATTGGGAACGTATGGCCTGACTCTGAGCACATTGAAGCCTGCTCGAACCTCCTTTGGGAGGATGGGAGTCGCAAAGGTGAGGATATATGTATCCGTGTTTTTCTCTTGTCCGTTCTTTTTGGTAATGATACGGTAGACCTCGGTGACATGCTGAGGGGAAAGGTCCTCACAGATATCCTCAATGCTTACGCAGTCGAGGTCATAGCAAGTGACCACTCCCTGTGGGGCTCCACCTTCACCTGTATATTTGCCGTATTACTCAACGGTATTTTGGAGATCGCCATAATATTTGAGGATTGTATGTCAGTCATAGTCTGAATCATAATGGTGCCATCATGCAGTTTCCTTATTAAAACGTCAGATTTTGCTCCTCCATATATCACTCTTTTTAGGATAAATGGGCTGACACGTTTCAGATCTCTACTTTCATCTACTCGAGACATTACAAGGAAGCGGGGCTGGGGCCTCGCCACTTCCTGGCTTTTTATCAAAACAGGGCTGGACGGCCTTACCCGTTTCCGCCTCTTATCATTAATACGGCCCTCTGAGGGGCCGGGCAGTAAGATGCCAGCAGAACTTGGCAGTACAGTGCCAGCGGACAGTAAGGTGTCAGCTGTGACAATGAACTCAGTCATGAGTGGGAGGACAACCTGCAAAAGTACTCGGATCGTAGACCCAGGTTGATCCCAGTTGGATCTACCACATAGGGCCCTGTTAACTCTTCCGACGAGCTGCTCCATACTACGCTAGACATGACAACCTTCATATGGAGCATCGCCGGAAGAGAGGTCACCGCAGCAAGTGTATGCAGGAAATTGCTAATTTTACGTCCGGAACCCTCATGAACGCAACCGGTCTTTTCTCAAGGTAGGGTAACCGGTTGTCATCCCTAAGGCCCTTCTACCAAGATATTACAACCGGCGCACTTTCACTCAGGAGCTCAAAGCAGTGGTATCCAATATTAACCCGAGGAGAGCCGTGTTAGATGCCAAGGTCGTCAACATAGGGGCCAAATGTCTCTGTGCAGGATTTAACGGCAGGGGAAGGGAAGAAAGAAGGAAGGAAGAAGTAAGGAAAGAGAAGGTGGAAGAAGGAAAGAGAAGGTTAAAGAAGGAAAAAAGAAAGAAGGAAAAAAAAAAAAAGGAAAGTGAAAGGAAAGATGTAGGATAGGCTTTTCCTGCACGAGGTACATCCTGCATAGATGCCTCCCCTTTTAGTCGCCTATTACGACAAGCAGGGATTACTGCGGGACTATTCTAAACCCCATCCCGCAGGGGATAAAACCATCTTAGAAAATAATAATGCTTCTTCAGAATACATCAAGCAAATGATATCTGTCTTCAGATCTGTTTCAAACAAAAACTATTTTCAATTCAACAATAAGTTTTACTCTCAAAATGGTGAATTATTAATGGGTTCTACCATTTCATGTCTTATAACTGACATTTTCTTACAGCATTATGATAATAAAATAATGAGTGAACTTAAAACTCTCCTGAATATAACATTTTACTGCCGATATGTTGATGATATTCTTGTAATATATGAACAAGATCCTATCTCACCCTCACTTGATCTGTTACATAATCTCAATAATATCCATGCTAAACTAAAATTCACCATAGAACACGAAATCAACAATAGAATTACCTTGACATTAACATCTTCAAAAATAAGCACAACAATTTTGAATACAAAATATATAGAAACCCCACGCATACTGATGCAATAATCCCAAATGATTCCAATCACCCCACAATTAATAAAAGAGCTGCTTTCAACAGTCTTGTATTCAGATTACTCCATATATCTCTAAACAAACATAATATTTAAAATGAACTGATTATCATCAAACAACTAGCTGTTTTCAATGGTTATTCCCACTCAGTAGTATACTGAATCCTTCAAAAACAAAAATCCCAACTTAACAATAAAATAATTATCAAAAATTCTAATGGCAACTAAGAAAATAAAACCAAATGGATCAAATTCAACTACACTGGAAGTGAAACTAATAAGATCACAAATATTTTCAAAAAGCACAAACTAAAGGTTGCCTTCAGAACTAATAAAAACGTAAAAAAATACATCAACTACTCTAATTTGAACAAAACCAACCAATATGAAAAAAGTGGCATAAATCAACTAACGTGCGAATGTAAGTGTATATATTGGAAATCTGGACTTCAAATTTAAACAAGGTTTTCTGAACATATAAGTGACTTTAAATATGATAGAAACAAATCTAAATTCTCTCCGAACACCTTAAATAGTCTGGACATCAACCAACACCTATGAAAGATTGTATGAAACTGAATTATAACACCCCAAAAGGCACCACTATAAACACAGCTGAAAATATCTGGATTCAAACTGCCCTACTAAATAACAAAATGTATTAAACGAATAAACAAATCAGATAATTATCAACACCCTCAGAAAACTTTCCCAGCATACCAAAATAAAACAGAATTCTGTCTACTTCCGCCCATTCTTCCATAGTAGTAAATGACCTGTTCGGGCCAGTGTCGTGAAGATTAGCACTCTTATTATTATTATTATTATTATTATTATTATTATTATTATTATTATTATTATTATTACTGTCATTCTCTTTTTCCATTTCTTTCACTAAATTTGACTAACTTAATTTAAAAATTATCTATCCATTACCTTATCCCATAGTATTTAAATCATTACCATTCTCATTCTAGGTATATACCATCTTTGACTTTTTAGTCATTTCTTCCAGAATGTTTTCTCATCACTTTATATATACACATTAATTTCTAATTCAACTCAGTTTATTTCCTTAAACATCTTGGAACTCAACAACACAATTTTATAATCTGGTAAATATGCTATTTCATTTCATTAACTCTTGTTATTTCAACTTATAAACTTTCATGAAATTAAAAGGTTATATTCACATTGGCTAGCACTGTTAGTTGTGCCATAATTCATTTGGGTTTAAAGGCCCATCGACACATTAAGGTCATTAGGGCCTTGAAAGATATTAAAAACATAATAAAATTCCCATAGGGGAGAGACATAATAATTCACCTGCAGAATATACAGGTAAATACATATACAAAATAATAAATTATATAAATATAAAATAGATAAAATCAGAGATAAAATACCCATCTGAGACACTCCAAAGTAGTGCTCAATTGGGTTCTTAGTATAAATTATGTGATATACCTGCTATAAAAATAACAGGTGTATCACTCCAATAAAAAGACAAAACAAACATGTTAAAATGACATAAAACGTCAAAACAAAAGTATTAAAGAATGTTAAAAAGATCTCATTAAGAGATAAAGTCCAAAGAGCCACTTTATAACAGTGACTCAAATGGCATTAAAAAGATCCGCCTGGCGTATAAAACGGAGTAAACCAATAACTCCATCCGCACTATCGCGTAATAAAAAACGTAGGTCACCTTTGATATCAAGAACCAGCCGGATAGGGGCATATTTACGACACTCCACCAAAATGTGATACACACTAAGAGGAGCATCGCAAAACTCACACACTGGGGGTGGGTCCCCTCTCAATAAAAACCCATGGGTCAATGATGTGTGTCCGACGCGGAGTCTTGTCACGATGACCTCCTCTCTTCTAGACTTTCGTATAAAAGAGGGCCACCGCGACACACCGTCCCTGATGGACCACAGTTTGTTCTGAGCAGGGGTCGAGACCCACTGCTCGTGCCAGGTACGTAAGACCCCAAGCCGAACATAGCCCTTTAGATCTAAAAACATGACACCCAGGCTCGCCTCAGGAGGCAGGCGTGCTGCCGCCTGGTCCGCCAGTTCATTTCCTGAAAGACGGACGTGACCAGGAATCCTGCAAAAGGCGAGTCGGGTGCTTAATGAATCAATTTTTTAAATTTGTTCATGTATCATCTATTTACACGAGGGGATTCCAGGAGTAGAGAGTGGACAATACCCACAGAGCACTCATGGAATCCGTGCAGATAAGAACAGAACGATGACACTTACGATAAACAAAACATAACTATTTAAAATGGCATACAATCCTGCCATAAAAACACTGGCTTTATCAGGTAAACCAAATTTAAAATTGTTTCCCTCTAGAACAAAGACGCATCCCATAAAGTCTCCACACTTTGAACCATCCGTGTAGATGCGCTGAAAGCCCTGAAAACGAGTGAAGAGGAGCTTGTTAAAGATCCTCTCATATATAGCGTTTGGAGTGGTCGCTTTGGGAAACTTGGCGAGATCAAAATGGCATTTCGGAAGGCGTATCTTCCAGGGAGAAACTCGACCTGGAGATGTGGGGATAGCCTTTGGCAGGACTATTCCACACGTGTCGAAAACCGATAGAATCCGGATCCCAAGCGGACTTGTACTACGCCATTTGGTTTCATAAAAGACCCGGTTAGAAGGATGAAACACAGGACGGTAGGTAACATGTTCTGGCATTAAATGTAGTTTCGACAAGTAAGATGCCAGAAGATAGGACCATCGATAAGAGAGAGGGGGCTCACCGGTGTCAACACAGATGCTGACGACTGGACTGGTACGAAAAGCACCAGTAGCCAGTCGAATGCAAGCATAATGGACACTATCTAGCATCTTTAGTTTCGAAGGCCTAGCTGAGCCATAAACAAAACTGCCGTAATCAATTTTTGATCTCACCAAGGCCCTATAGAGGCACATAAATGTTTCCCTATCACCACCCCAAGAGCGACTGCTAACTACTTTAAGTAAATTAAGTGCTTTAACACACCTCGCTTTCAGGTCTTTGATGTGGGGAATCAAAAAGTCTCAGAAACCTTACACTCTCCGAGACTGGTAAAACAACGTGATTCATTAAAATATTAGGGGCTGGCTGTATTCCGCGTAATCTATGAAAGTTGACGACCGTCGTCTTGGTCGCTGAGAAGGTAAAGTTACTATGCATTGCCCAAATCCATAGATTGTTGACAGCTAGTTGTATCTGCCGTTCAGCCCTGTGGAGACTCGACGTGCAATAAATTGCATAGTCATCCAAGAAAAGGCATGAACGATCAGGTAAGCGCACGTTGTCTACAATACTATTTATCGCAATAGCGAACAACGTACAGCTTAAAATACTACCCTGAGGCAACCCATTTTCGGGAATAAAATCATCGGATAAGGTGTTATTTAACCTTACCCGGATGTGTCTATCTGACATAAAATTAGATATAAAAATAGATAGGTTCCCCTGGAGCCACCAATTAAACAGTGTTTTAGAATGCCGTACCGCAAGGTGGTGTCGTAAGCCTTCTCCAAATTAAATAAGACAGCCAAGAGGTGTTGTTTATGGAGGAAGGCGTCACGAACTGCTGTCTCAAGGTGAACATGATGATTCAACGTGGATCGGTTACGACGAAAGCCACATTGCATATCAGATAGTAGATAGCGGGATTCTAAATACCAAATACATCTTTTATTGATCATTTTCTCTAATATTTTGCATACACAACTAGTTAATGCTATAGGTTTAATTTATACTTGCCACTTTTATATACAGGGATAACGGTTGCTTGCCTCCACAGTGTTGGGAACTGATGAGATTCCCAAACACATTGTAGAGGTCTAAGAGGAACGCCCGTCCGGCAGAGGGCGGTGGGTGACATTTCGTAATGGATATCATCCGGTACAGAAGCTGTGTTGCCTGCCTGGGACAGTCATGGATAAGTTCCTTTTTAGTAGAGGGGGAGTTATAATCATCCACCGACTTAGGCCAAAATCAATAGTAAGGCACTCTATGTACCGATTATGCACCGCGAACTCGTTATAGTAGCTTGCAGTGCTAGAAATAGCGGCGAACATCGAGCCCAATAGATTGACAACCTCCACAGGGGAGGAGACAAGCGAACCGGTAGACATGAGGGCAGGTATATTATTAATTGAATTTTTGCTACTACTTAATTTTCGAATATTGTCCCAAACCTTACTTGTGGGAGTGTTAATTGTAAGGGCAGAAAAAAACTGTCTCCAAGACTCGCTTCTGCTTTCTCGAATAACACGGCGAGCTCGATCGCGTAGAATACGGAATGACTCCAAATTCTCCAAAGTTGGACGTCGATGAAAGAGGCGTAGGGCCCTTCGACTGTCAAAAATATCCAACCGACACTCCTCGTTCCACCAGGGAACCAGACGGTGGTGCGGATTTGGCGAGGGTTTATGGGTGGAAGCACTCGCCGCCGCTATGAGCGTCGAAGTAAAATGACAAGCCTTAAAATCGACGTTAGGATGTTGGGATTCACCAAATACGGCGAGCTCGCAGAATCTATCCCAGTCAGCACGTTTTATCACCCATTGGGGTATCCGCGCTTTAATGGGAGGATCTTGAAGTGGTGAGAGCAGAATGGGAAAATGATCACTGCCTCATAGGTCCGAGTGAGCCTCCCAAAGGAAGTGAGCAGCGATCCCGGGACTACATAAGGTTAGGACGACGGTAGAGGATACACCATTAAAGGTAGATAAGTGTGTCTGGGTCCCGGTGTTCATTAACACCAGGTTTCCCAAGACAAGAATATCATCTACCATCCTCCCACGGGCGTCTGTAAAATTAGACCGCCACACCAGGTTATGCGCGATAAAATCCCCCAAGATGATATAGGGCGCGGGAGTTGTATAAAGAGGGCCTCTAGAGTCCTCTTAGGAACACGCTCGCCCAATGGGAGGCAGATGCAGCATCTTGTTACCTCCAAAGGGAAGGAGACACTGACAGCAATCACTTGGAGATCAGATATAATATTTATAAACTTATGGTATATATTGCTACGTGCAAGTATAGACACACCTCCGATAGCACGATCAAAGAATGGCTTGACGATACGATATACATCGTACCCACGAAGCATCGGGTTGTCATTTGGGCGGAAGTGGGTCTCCTGCAAACACAAGATGGAAGGATGCAGGGAAGAAATTTGTTGTTTAATTTCCTCTACACGAGCATAGAAACCCCTACAATTCCATTGTAGTAGCGACATGCTTTATTAGTATAAAATTTAGTTATCCTCGCAATCCATGACACTATCTCTTAAATATAAAAATTGGTTGAGGGCCATTTTAGGTCCTCTTGCCTTTCCCAGTCTCTCCTGGACCGGCCGCTTCAGGAGAGGCTTCGGTTTATTTTGGAGAAACTGGGTAGTCGGATCCTTGCGCGAAGGCTTTGTTAAGGCCTTCGACGCTTTTTTAATATTATTTTTTCCGGCGGTCTCTCACTGTTCCTTCTTCAAGGCACCAGTGGGACTCGCCTTTACGGCCTCACCTGTTTCGCCACTCATCCCGGCCTCTGGAGGCCCAGAGGCGAGAGTGAGCAACTCAACAGTGGCCGCACGTAATTTATTTCCCCGAGGAGGCTCGGGGGAGTTCCCGAGGAGGGCTCGGGGGAGTTCCCCGAGGAGGGCTCGGGGGAGTTCCCCAAGTAGGGCTCTGGGGTGTTCCCAGAGTAGGGCTCGGAGGTGTTCCCTGTGGGTGTCTCCTCGGGGGTACAGGTGGTGGTGGCGACTTTTGTGAAGATGTCGCCACTTGTTTTATATTTTGCATCACCATAGTTGATGCTGGTTTTATTGTTGAGTCTCGAATAGAGATGAGTGGCACGGGTCGTGTAGGAGTCTTTGCAATATTAACTGCGCAGTGGCAGTCAGGGCAATTTATATTTTGGCTAACAATTTGGCCGTAGGAACTTTGAAATATCGGAGCTTGCAGTGCAGTATATTCTTTGCGTGCCTGGGCATAAGGGATCTTCTTTTCTGTTTGGATCTCCAGGACTTTTTTCTCTACTTTCCAATTCGGACAGGACCGAGACCAGGCAGGATGAGGAACCTTGCAATTAATACAGAATTTAGGAGACTCGCATAGTTGTTCGTGATTCTCCTGTCCACAATCTGCACAGGTTGGCTTACCACGGCATCGTAGCTTCGTATGCCCAAATTCCTGGCACTGAAAACAGCGCCGAGGGTTGGGGACATACGGCCGTACCCTAAGCACGTGGAAGCCAGCTCGGACCTCCTTTGGTAAGGAAGGAGTGGCAAATGTTAGAATATAACTGTCAGTATTCTTCACTACATCGTTCCTTTTGATGGTGATCCAATATACTTCTGTGACATGTTGAGGGAAAGCTGCTCACAGATGTCCTCAATGCTTACGCAGTCGAGGTCACAGAAAGTGACCACTCCCTTGCAAACATTGAGGAACCTGTGCGGTTCCACCTTCACCTTTAAATGATTCGAGGGGCTCAACGGTATGGTAGTTATTGCCATTACTTTAGTTGTCTGAAGGTCATTTTCAGTCTGGATCATTATTGTGCCATCGCGCAGTTTTCTAATTGAAACCCCAGACTCGGCAGCTCCACTTATCACTCTTTCGAGGACAAATGGGCTGACACGCCTGAGGTTCTCATTTTTATCTGTTCGAGACATTACCAGGAAGAGGGGCTGGGTCCTCACCACTTCTTGGATTTTTTCAATTAAAGGGCTGGACGGCCTTACCCGTTTCCGCCTCTTATCTATATTACGACCCTGCGAGGGGCCGGGCAGTCAGTTGCCAGCAGTGTTTGGCAGTACGGTGCCAGCGGCGACAATGTTGTCGGCCATGCCGTGATTGGGGGACAACCTACAAAATACTCGGATCGTAGACCCAGGTTGACCAAAGTTGGTGCTACCACATATGGCCCTGTTAACTGTCCCGACGAGAGGCTCTATACGACGCTAGACATGACAACCTTCGCATAGAGCATTGCCGAGAGAGAGGTCGTCGCAGCAAGTGTGTGTAGGAAAGTGCCAATTTTACGTCCGGGCCCTCATGAACGCAACCGATCTTTTCCCAAAGTAGGGTACCCGGTTATTGTCATCCCTAAGGCCCTTCTACTAAGGTATTGCAACCGGCTGACTTTCATTCAGGAGCTCAAAGCAGTAGTATCCAATAAAAACAGAGAAGAGCCGGGTTAATAGCCAAGGTCGTCACCGGAAAGGCCAAAGGCCTCCGTGCAGGATGAACGGCAGGGGGAAGGGAAGAAAAAGGTAAGGGTAGATAAAGCGAAGGGGGAAGAGTGAAAAAAAGGGGGAAAGTGAAGGAAGAAGAAAATGATGTGAAAGGAAAGATATAGGATAGGTTTGTCCTACACGAGGTACGTCCTGCACAGAAGCCTCCCCTTTTAGTCGCTTCTTACGAAAAGCAGGGGTTACTGGGGGCCTATTCTAAACCCTGTCCCGCAGGGGGAGTTATGGTGTTAAAACCAATTAAGATTTATATGAGGAAATTATTCCTTGATTGTCTAAACTTACATTTAGTCATGTGGGATTCTAACTATTAGCGATACGCTAATAGAAATTATTGCTTATTGTTACCTTATCTCAAAAGAGATTATGATAATATAACTTGTCACTAGGTGACTATATATAAATAGAGTTTAATTCCTCTTTTGACCTCTGAATCATATTCTAGATTATCCTTAATGGCGGTTATAGTTGTTTCTCACTTTAAATTTAACTTGACGAGCATACTGATTAAACAATGTATTTATATTGAATTCCTGTCATATTTATTATACGACTTATTAAATTATAAATCTTCGACTTTTCTTGCCTTGGGTGATAACTCGACCTTTGTAATATTATTAGTATATCTTCTATCTCCTATATGTCTAATAAAATAAATACTGTTATTCTCTGGTAACTCCTTGGCTATTTTTTTTATATCGCCTCCAAGGTTAAGGTAGTTACAAAAGATTGGCGAAAACCCGGGCATTCTTATCTTCTTATCTACTCCAAAAGATGTCATTTGAAAGCATGAGTTATACTTTCTAATTCTATATAAAAAGCGCCGTGATTCATTTTCATCATATAAATATAGAGTTTTCAGAGGTCGTTCTGGTTCACCAAGTAAAGGAAGGGAAACTTTGCCATTAGAACAACACATTCCTGGGGTCTCATCTTTCCATTTTAAAGAATAACAAAACTCACATTTTTTATTCATCAAACCAACAACAATTAAAGTACAATTTTTGTAATCAATTAAAGTATTCAAATCTATAATTATTAAATACGGACCGAGTGTTAGGAATAAAAAATCGTCGGCGTTCGGTTTGCATTTCTGCATGAACGATTCTTCTCGCCTGCGACTGTTCTGTAGTTTCTGTGACAATGGCTGCCTGCCGCTGGGCTTCTTCTAAACGGAGCTGCGTTTGAAGGAGCGTTTCAGTAGTTTTCAGAGCTCTCTGGCATTCGGCTTGTTCCTCCAAACGCAATGTGTTTGAAAGGGCGTCTCAGCTGCTCTCATAGAAGCCTGGCGGGTGGCTTGGTCCACCAGTCTTTCTTGGCTTTGAGAAGTTGTCTCATCATCTCTCAAAGCATCTTGTCGCTACGCTTGTTCTTGCCTCCTTAATTCGGCATGAACGGAGGATTCTTGGGGATCGAGCAATTTTTGCTGCCCGGGCTCGCGAAGAGCTCCTAGATAAGTTAGAATTAAGTTTGCGAGGCATTTCAAAAAAGAAAAAAAAAACTTTTTTTTTTAAATAAATAAAATTTAAAAAAACAGAAAAGATATTTAAATTAAAAATTAAAACAGACAAACTATTGCCTTTAAGGTAAAAATAATAGAATTAGAAGTAAGATAACTAACCTAAAAATAATAAATGATAAACTATCGCTCAAAGAAAAAAAAGGAACAATATAAACTGAAAACGTAAAACAATTACAATATTATTAAAATAGGATTAAACGCAGGTACATAAACAGTAACAAATACATGTTTGTAAACAAGTGAATCGCAAACATGTATTGCTATTTCCCATCAATACGGTCCCCCAATTCCCTTTCTCTAAACTTCACAATTATGAGTTTAAAATAACCATAGATGATACAAAACTTTACCGCGTTTTAAAATATGCTCAACGCAATCTATCGAGTTGTTATAGTACTAAACGTTAAAGGCACTTTAATAAAAATAATGTTTTTATTTGATTTAATCACAGTATTATACCAAACTTCTTACGACAATTTTGTCAATTACCTTAACGGGGTGAACAGACAGAACTTAATTAGCTGAATGTAATCATTTTTAATCATTTTAAGAAAGATGTGCCTAAAATAACTCGGGAGCAGAATTTATTAATATAAATAGGCCGAGTTGCTATGCCGGACAAGCGTCTAAAAGGTTTTTTTCTATCCCTCGGAAACAGTACTTTTTTTCTGCTTAATTTTTCTTTTCTCTTTATCCCTCGGGAACAATACTTTTTTTCTGGATGAAAGGTACACTATGTCCTTTTCTGTATATATGACAACGTGTATGCGAAATTTCAAGATGATCGGTCGAGTAGTTTAGGCGTGAAAGCGAAACAAACAAACTCACATTAGCATTTATAAAATATATATATTAGTTAGGATTATATCTGATATACAGGCGTTTTCTAAGAAGTTTTACCCCCCTGCGGGACGGGGTTTAGAATAGACCAGCAGTAACCCCGTCTTGTCGTAAGAAGCAACTAAAAGGGGAGGCTTCTGTAAAGTGTGCTATGCTCGGGTCCGTTTGTCTGAGGATCTTAATTAGAAGTAATAATCAAGCCGTGGATGGAAAGATACTTGTATAATTTATTTATAGAATATACAACACAAAAGAGGCTTCCTTCGACTCGTGAGCGTGCGCATTGTTCAACGACTCCCAATCTAGACTAGCCATTCGCAGAGAGGTGTTGACTCTTTAAAATCAGGCCAGTTAATCATGACCTCTCACGTCGTGTCAGCCCACTCTGAGCCGACCCCGACTCAAGCGCTCCAGTTTGCAGAGCCCGCCACCCAATGCGCACGCCACACACACCTCCCCTTTTTTGAGTCAAACCCCATATACAAGATAAACAATACATAAACTGTGAACTTAGCGTTATCCATGGAGGTTAAACATATTTATTCCGTAAACTCCAAATGAACTTCAATTAACCTCCTAAATATAATAAGGTATATTAAGACTAAAGCTAGAATTAATCTTTTAAACATAGAAATTATATGGAACATCCTAAACACTTTGTTTACAGAGATCGACCCCTAAATGAATTTTAAGAATATAAATAAACTAAATAACTATACAGATTCTCCTAACTACATTGTTCACATCCTAAATACATTGTTTACATCCTAAATACATTGTTTACATCCTAAATACATGGTTTACCTCCTAAATACATTGTTCACATCCTAAATACATTGTTTACATCCTAAATACATGGTTTACCTCCTAAATACACTGTTTACAACCTAAAGATATTGTTTACATCCTAAATACCTTGTTCACCTAGACCGGCCGGTCATCTTAAGGATATATCGAATATAGCTTTACATTTGTAGAGTAGATTGGGTTGCTATCCCTAATTGTTCATTACCTTTGCTTACAGACACAAATTCACTTTTATGTTACCTCTGTTTTCAGACACAAATTCACTTCTATGTTATCTCTGTTTACAGACAAAAATTCACTTTTATGTTACCTCTGTTTACAGACACAAATTGACTTTTATGTTACCTTTGTTTACAGGAACAGAAATTAACTTGGAGGTAAGGAGGGGAGGCAAACAATCAAAGTAGTAGCCGGAGTTAAAGAGAAGGCTTTGCTTGGTAATTTTTTGAAAATTAGATGTCTCGAGAACCTAGGAATATTTAGATTAATTTTCACTGGCAATGTGTTGAAAATAATTGCCTATTAAACTATAAAATATAGATAAAATACATTCAACACTTCTTTGGTGTTCAATTTTATAGTTCAACTTGATGTTATTTAGTTTTTACTAAATATATTTGGGGTCGAGGGGAGGCACAAACGTCCCATTTGCCGACTAGTGAGATATTACAAGACAGTACAACGAGTAGTGATTATAAAATAGATTTAAATGATTTAATTAAAAAAGTTTTGATACCAAATAAAAAAATCCTTGGAGGTGAGAGAGGGGGGCGCGCCCCCCATGCCATCCATCTGGATCCACCCCTAGCGGCGGGAGGGGGTGTTACGCTGAGCTTATAAATAGGGCCTTTGTTAACGATCTTACCTACCTCTCCCTTCCCCTGAAAGATTTGAAATGGCATCCCTGAGTATAGCCTGTATTTATAATGTAAAACAAATTGTTAAGTTGTGCAATAATAATGAGGGAAGGTGCTAAGATTGTATTCTAAAAATTGCGTTAGTAATATTTGAACACCACCCTTTATATTCCTCGCCAAAATTATTTGTCATGAGAATGTTTTTAGTGGATTTTTGTAATCTACAGACTTGGCAATACATTTATCTTGCGTTAAATATATTTTATTATGTAAGAGGTTAATTACCTTAAAAGGATACTAATTAGGTTACTACCTGCTTTGATGACTCACATTGCACTGAACGTAACAATTTAAAAAAATCACTTGGTTGCCGTTGGCAGGAGGTCCGGGTTTGAATCTCAGCTGGGTGCACTTTGGTGGGTGGTTTTCAACATGTGATTACTCGCGGTGGTTTTTCCATACCCTCACAACATTAATGTGGGTTCATTTCCTCTTCGTTTCTTTCTCATCTGTACCCGTTAGAATAAGTTACTATTCTTTGTTTTGAAACCTACTAATAATGAAAGGAATATTGATTGAAGGATTAATTTAATAATTATTTATGTATTATTTATCATACTTAGCTAAGTAAAATGAAATACCTTTGCCGCCTGGGTCAAGCCAATTGTACATTCGTTGATGACTTTAGAAGTGCATTCTCGTGTTTTAGCAGCGCGTTGTTTGATTCTTGAAACCACCTCTTGTGCTCCAATGTGTGGTGATGAACTATCATGTGTGTGTTCGTTTAATCTTTTAACCACTTCTTCTCCTCTTGTATGTAATCTAGCCTTGCAATTATTGTTTTTTCCTTCACATATCCAAAATTTGATCTGTCCATCGACACTAAATTTATCAAAAACATATAGAAACCCATTGTCTACGTACTTTTGTGACACGATTTTTTGTTCCATTTCGTCCAAACCACTCTGGTTGACGAAACCTAATGAAGTGAAGAAGCAAAAAGTAATGGTAATGGGTCGAGTGGTCGAATTCTAAGAATACGCAAATAAAAGCTCGTAACACCTGCACCGCATATCTATGAACTGGATAAGAGAAAAGTAATAATAATAATAATGGGGGAGGGGGGGGGGATTTCTAAGAATAAACAAACCAAATCTCGTCGCACCTGCACCAGAAATAAGTCATAGCTTGAAGGTATTATAATATCGGCGATATTATTTTAATTTTTACATAGAGATGCACATAAATGCTACTTATTATTCCTCTTTAGTGGTTTATTTTGCTCACAATTCTTATTTTTCATTTTTTGTGGAGTTTTTTTTAGAAATTTTATTATATAAAATAGACTAACTTTATAATATAAATTAATTAAGTTTCCTCTACTAAGATTATTTTTTAAAATACTCCAAGAAAAATATATGATGTTTCGCTGAAAAATATGATTAATTAAAAAAAGTTCATTTTTAGTTTTTATCCATTACTTTTTAATTTTAATTGAAAAAATATGAAAAAATGGTCCATTTTTTATTCTAAAAAATTAAATAAGTTAATAAATAAATAAAAAAATTAGTTTTATTTTAGCGCCCAGTTGGCCGCGCCTGGTTGGCGGCGCCCAGGTGGCGGCGCCCAGTTGTCCTAGACCGACTGGAGGTGGATCCCCTCTCAGTAAAAAACTATGGGTCAATGAAGTATGGCCGACTTGGAGTCTCGTCACGATGACCTCCTCTCTTCTAGACTTTCGTATAGAAGAGGGCCATCGCGACACACCGTCCCTGATGGACCGCAGCTTGTTCTGAGCAGGGGTCGAGACCCACTGCTCGTGCCAGGTGCGTAAGACCCCACGCCGAACATAACCCTTTAGATCTAAAAACATGACACCCAGACTCGCCTCCGGAGGCAGGCGTGCTGCCTCCTTGGCTGCCTGGTCCGCCAGTTCATTTCCTGGAAGACCAGCGTGACCAGAAATCCAGCAAAAGGCGAGCCGTGTGCTTAATGAATCAATTTTTAAAATTTGTTCGTGAATCATCTGCACGAGAGGATTCCACGAGTAGAGAGTGGACAATGCCAACAGAGCACTCATGGAATCCGTGCAGATGAGAACGGACCGGTGACACTTACGATATACATAACATAACGATTTAAAAATGGCATATAGTTCAGCCGTACAAACACTTGATTCACCAGGTAAGGCAAATTTAAAATTGGATCCTTCCACAACAAAAGCACATCCCACGGAGGCCCCGCATTTTGAGCCATCCTTGTAAATGCGTTTAAAACCCCTAAAGCGGGTTGCGAGGAGCTCATTAAAGGTCCTCTCGTATAATATAAAGTGTGGGGTGGTCGCTTTAGGGAACTTGGCAAGATCAAAATGGCATTGAGGTAGGCGTATCTTCCAGGGAGAAACTCGACCTGGAGATGTGGGGATAGCCTTTGGCAAGACTATCCCACACGTGTCGAAAACCGATAGCATCCGGATCCCAACCGGCCTTGTACTACGCCATTTGGTTTCATACAAGACACGGTTCAGGATATGAAACACAGGACGATAGGCAACATGCTGCTCCATGCATTGAAGTTTCGACACGTAAGATGCCAGAAGATAGGACCGCCGGTAAGAAATAGGGGCTCACCGGCGTCGGCACAGATGCTGACGACTGGACTGGTACGAAAGGCACCAGTAGCCAGTCGAATGCCAGCATGGTGGACACTATCTAGCATCTTTAACGCCGAGGGTCTAGCTGAGCCATACACAAAACTGCCGTAATCAAATTTAAATCTGACCAAGGCCCTATACAGGCGCATCAAGGTTTCCCTATCAGCACCCCAGGACCGACCGATAACTACTTTGAGCAAATTCAATGCTTTGATACACCTCGCTTTCAGGTCTTTGATGTGGGGGATCCAATGTAACAACTTACATTGTAACAACACTCACCAACTGGGACAGCCGACTGGGACAGCCAACTGGGTCAACACGCGGCACTAGCTTGACCAGCGACCTCCGCTCTCGCCAAATACAACAGACTGACTGAAGGCGTGTCTGCACCAGCCGGCAATGAGGCTCGACCACGTGTTCGGCCAGCAGAGAAAATGGATAGAAGAGTTCCGTTTCCGCCTTCGCCGAGCTTCGCGAAGGTGCTACGTGTTTCGATATGAGCCTCGAACTTCTCCTCCCCCTTGTTTGTAATGTTCTCCAACCTTCCCTTCCTTCGATCCGCCCCCCCTTTTCTGAGAATTATATTTCGTATAAATACTAGCGGTACCGGGATCTCAGGTCACTTACTACCCCACCGGCTCGAGGATAAGAGGTGAGGGCGGCGACTGGGTTTCGGGGGATATTACCTTCCTACCAAATTTACTATTTCGGCGTCATGGGGGGAACTCTTTCTAAATTACTATTTGGACCTTGTTATTAACTTATGTTTATTTGAATTTTGACTATGCTACGCGCTTATCGCGGCTGGGAGTTAGACCGTCGCTTTCGCCACCACTTATTTTCAGGGTCTGAGCCCTATTTATTTGTATTTCATACGTTTGCCAATATTAGCTTTTAACCAGAGATTGTCTGGTCCTGGGTTCGAAACCCGGCTTATGTTATTTCCAAGTATAGCTGTTTCTGGACTCAACTTTGTTCGCCAAGTTTACGCCTAGGGTTGTTGGGTTATTATTACCTTGTGGCCTTGTTTAATTGCTATGACGTCACGTTTGCTACGGGCGCCTGTAAGAAAGATATATATTTATACTGGGGTGGATAACTTAAACGCTAGAGTAACCAGTTTAGGAACTAATCAATTTAGCGAAGTAACCAAAGAACCATAAACCAAAGACCATGTCACTGAGATCCCGGACCGTTACCTTTGATGGGTTTAATGTAACGTGATTTGTTTTGAGGAGGTAACGTTTATGTTTACCTTCGATGTAATTGATTTCCACGTTGGACGGAAAAGCGCGCTTCACGCGGTGTTGATTGTTTGCTCAGCTTGTTATTGTTTTTTTTGACTAAATAAAATTGTTATGCTCATTCAGGTAACTCTTTACCTAATTTACTGCCTCTCTCGCCTTATAGATATTAAGGGGGGGGGTTGCACCAAGTTAATTTAAAATCAAATAAAAGTCCCAGAAACCTTACGCTTTCAGAGACTGGTAAAATAACGTGGTTCATTAAAATATTGGGGGCTGGCTGTATTCCGCGTGATCTATGAAAGTGGACAACCATAGTCTTGGGTGGAGAGAGAGCGAAAGCCATTACGCGATGCCCACGATCCAAGATTGTTTACAGAGAGCTGTATCTGCCGTTCAGCCCTGTGGAGACTAGACGAACTGCAATAAATTGCGTAGTCATCCACAAAGAGGCATGACCGTACAGGCATGCGCACATTGTCAACAATGCTATTTATTGCGATAGCGAACAACGTACAGCTCAGAATACTACCCTGAGGCACCCCATTTTTTTGAATAAAATCATCGGATAGGGTGTTATTCAACTTTACCCGGAAGTGTCTATCCGACATAAAATTAGATACAAAAATTGTGAGGTTTCCTCGAAACCCCCAATTAAAAAGTGTTTTCAAAATGCCGTACCGCCACATGGTGTCGTACGCTTTCTCCAGATCGAAGAAGACAGCCAGAAGATGCTGCTTATGGAGAAAAGCGTCACGAATAGCCGTCTCTAGACAGACAAGGTGATCCACCGTGGATCGGTTACGGCGAAAACCACATTGAATATTAGATAGCAGATTGGGCGATTCTAAATACCATATAAGTCACTTATTAATGATTTTTTCCAATATTTTACATACACAACTAGTTAAAGC
>JBCFYV010003485.1:0-28420 GCA_039000515.1 Timema cristinae
GATCTCTCGACTGAGCCGGTGGGTATATATTGACACTGGCGGAGCGGCACACAAGGAACACACTGTTTAGTCGGGTCAGGGGACGGACGATTTCTCGGGATCACGTCTAGGGGAGGAGAACCGTCAAGTGTAGAGGTGACGAGTTTCCACACACACAAAGCATGACAGAGTGGGAGGGGCCAGGCAAGCACTAAAGACTGGTCGAATGCATGTGATAAACCTTAAAGCAAGGCTCATGACTTGATATTCTTAAGGTGGGTAGGCGAGTTAAGTTTCGTGCATCGAAACTATATTGAAATACAAATATCAACAAAATTTAGTTTTATTGCGTTTTTTTATTATTTTTTTTAGTTAATTGATTCGGAAGAAAGGTAAAGGGACCACTTAAAATAACCGTTATAATTTTGAAATGTTAAATGGGACCCCGGAATATGAAGAAAATGGGGGGAAGGAGGGTTATAAAAAAATTAGGTGTGAAAGAAATTTAAATTTAGCAATCAGAAATAAAGATTCTTCCAGATAACAAAAAAAAAATAAAAAAAATAAGACGAATTGGAAAAATGATTGAGGAAGGGATGATTGGGGGTAAAATTTTTTTAAACTAATATAAAAACTAAATCCCTGTACTAGATAACTGAAATTTAGCTACTGAGTTTAGGGACTATTCAAAATAATCATAAAGGTCTCAACATTTTTAATTTAAAAAATTTAACCCCGGAAGAAGTATAAAAAAAACTGTTAGAGAATATATAAAATTAAATTTGAAAGCGATGTAGAGGGAGCGCTTTAAATAACAAATTTAGTAGTCTATTATATATTATAAGTGAAGGCTGGTGGAATGAGGGGTTTTAAAATCTCCAAACTAGAAAAATAACTACTTATTGGTGTGGGAAGATTGAAAGTAGGGTGGATGGTGCAAAGAACGTCCTAATCCGCAATAAAGAACATTCTTAAATGTTAAAATTAATGACTAGAAAACGGGAAGGGGCTCCCCTTTAAGATTTCCAAAATTTAAAAAAATGTTAGTCCTTTATTACCTTAAAAATATAATTTAAACTAATCATAAAGTTACCTGGCTCTCTAGGGGGTAAGGTGTCAGACTTCTATGCTGGGGGTCCGAGTTCAATCCTTGGTCCCGGCACAGATCTATCTTATTGTCAAACCCTTCCTTCACCTCTGACAAGACGTGTATTAATCACAACTTGTGAATGGATGGAATTCCAGGCCTCCACCATGGTTCGGATCCCACGTTAAACTGTAGGTCCTCCATTTCATCTCACAATCACCCTACCATTACACATTAGCGTAAGTGCGTAGTAAGACGCAATGTGATAATAATAATAATAACTAATCTTAACTGTCGGTAGAGGTATCTCTGCTATATCGTACTGATCAGTTAGAATTCCAGCCGCGTTGCCCTCTGCGCTCACTTGGCTAGCCTCGACTCGGACTGGAGACCTCTAGGTGTCGCTGACCGTGTGTAGTTGTGTGTGTGTGTGTGTGTGTATGTTGTGTATATATATAAAGGTCACAGTTAAGAGCCTGGTATCCTCGATTTCTAAAATAATGGTTAGAATAAAATGAACCTAGACACTTCCAGACGTGTCTCTTTTCATTTTTCCCCTACCCCTCTATCCCTAGGCAGTGAGACTGACTGCATACCTGCTAAACAAGGAGGAAGATAGAAAGAACAGAGAACGTAGTTAGGGTAAACAAACGAAAAGCCCGCCCTCTTTAATCCTTAGGTACACTTTCGGGTGATCACTGGACTATTGAATAGCGAACTTCAACCAATCTTCGAAATTAAAGTGCACAATCAATGGAATAGGATCGTCTATTTTTAAATAGGAGTTGATGTTTACTAATTTATTTTGGTAATTTTCCTTCATGGAAGATAGTAAGTACCCTAAAGATAAAAAAATATATCAGCGTGAAAAAAATATAACTCAACAAAACACCGATACAATAAGCTTCATTTTGATATAAGAAATAAAATGTATGAATCAAACCATTTATGACGGCCAAGTATAAGTCCAAACTGCTTAAATAGCCAGAAAAAAAATATATTTTTTTTCAATAATGCTGTGTCAGTGATATAATCTTAAACAATCTATTGGGTAAGGGGGTGGGTATTAACCCTACACCCCCTCCCTACCAAGCGGCGGAGACAGGAGGAGTTTGAGAGGAGCCTCAATACAGTTTTAAACATTATTTACAAGGGTAAGTTTCATGCCACCAAATTAAAAGGGCAATTCAAACTTATCTTCTAAGATGTCAGTTAAAGGAAAGGTATACAATGGTCAACCATAATATTACCTATGTATTTATGTAGATACATAAGTTGTATATTATATTTTATTCTCCATCGAAGACTAATGAAGGTGATAATTATTGTAGCAAAAAATCTGAGCTTATTAAGGCATACCACCCGAATCCCTCGTTTCTTTTTTAACCACTGAAAAAGTGGGGGTTAGGGACTACTATAAGAACCATATTTTTTAAATGTGTTCCCTTCACCCTAGAACACACTACCAACTACACCTTGTGTTATTCACCCGCTTTATATAATATGGCTATAGTAGGAGTAACTGGTGCAGGAGTGGTAGATACTCACATAGGATGTTGAGCGAGGCGGCGAGGCTGGTGAGAGAGAAGCCGGTGCTGACATTGCGCGCGATGCACGTAAACTCGCCCGCGTCGCGCACCCGGTCCGCCCTCGTGATGCGCAGGAAGGAGCCGCGCTGAGACGCCGCGTGGTGTTGACGAGAGGCTCACCGTTGAGCGACCAATAGTACTCGATACCAGCCGAGTTGGATACCTCGCACTCGAGGTAGCGCTCTCGCCAGCTACCACGGCCGTGTCCGCGGGTTCTTGGAGAAATAGAACTTGTCCTCGCCACGCTGCTGTGCACTAAAATCAGAGATAATAGGTTTCAGGTCCACAAATTCCATACAATATCCAGTGGAGGATTTATGGTATCTGATAATAGAAATGTTTTTTTTTTGTTTTTTGCACCTAGAGATGAAAATTCTCCGAGAAATGTTGAATAGAAAATTTTCCCAGAAATGTTCTACATAAGCGGCTTGTGGTTGAGGGATTAAATAGTAGAGGTGACACTTTGAGCCTATTGTACTTCAAAATATAGTGTGTTAGGAACGAGTGTGCTATAGGAAGGAGGGATTAGGGGGGGGGAAGAGATAATAGGAAGCATGGCGGATAGGGGGGGGGTACAAATTTTAGGCCAACCTTAAAATTTTTTTAATTAACTTATTGATGATCAAAAATGAAGTATTATTTATGAACTTTTTCATAGCACTGCGTCTTAAATAGCTGTTCGGCTTATACGCTTATGTACTAATTACGCCAGTGTGTTAGGGATAGAGGAAGGTTGAATTTAGGGGAATTTTTACCTGTATTGAAAAATTTTCGTTTTGTGAAAATTTCCCAAAAACATATAGGGAAAATTGTACGTCTCACATCTCTTTTTGTCCACGTCTTACTATCCGTTCGGTGATAGCCTGTGCCTTAATTACTCTAAATGGGTTAAGGATGAGAAAGGTTGATTTTATAGGCAGTGTACCCGCATTTGCGTGGAAGGAAGTGGAAAATCATTTGTAAAATCCACCCTCAGTATAAACCGAAGGGGAATCGAATCCCAATTTTCCTGTCATCAGCAGTCTATAATTGCAAGTGTGACGCCTTAGACATAACGGCCATCGAAGCTGCTTATAAAAGTCACTAGATTCACCTTCATGTATTTAGACGTCAAGTTGTTTTGCTCTGCAGCTGTCATTTTAAGAAATATTATAAACACCCAAAGAATAACACTATTCTATAGTAAAATGTTGTCCGCGCCAAAAATTTGTTATATTTTTGAAAGGCTTTTTCACAAAAATTGACAAACAGATAAAAAAAAACCCTTTAAAATTTAACGAGGGTGTACGTATAGTAAGATTCTGACAGGATAAAACTTTTAGAAAAAAACAAATAATGAACCGATTTTGACATATACGTATTTGTGTGGAATAAGCTCTGGTTCTGTCTGTTCACAGGAGTACACACATCGATTCCAGTCCTGGACCCGAAAAACACCCGGGATTATATATAAATTCATGCATTTGGACGTGTCCGTGTTTGGGGGCGAGGAGACGGATAACTTATAAATTTTGATAAATTTTTGCCCACACATAGAATGTTGATGTCTCAAGTTTTGTAGGCCTAATATAGACCCTAGTGTACACCAAAAACTATATATATAAAATACATACATACATACATAATAATATATATATAAAATATAAATATATATTATACACACAAACTTGAGAATGTTAAATATGTGGGGAAAATTTTAAAAATTATTACGTCCCCCCCCCCCCCCTCCCCTTCAGCACGAAATTATGTCCGAATGAATTAGTTTTTTGCTATTGAATAACTACCCTCATAAATTATCACCACATAAGTAAAATTTGATACAAGGAACCAGTCCCTAACTAATTTTAGCTACGGACTGTCGCGAACTTGAAAGGAATCTTTCTCATTGGAAGGACTTGATCAAAACTTGTTGTCCTGCTCGCCCCATCAAATAGCTGCTCTATGCCATTCCCTATGAACAGTGGATGGATCTCCAGGAATGCCCAAACGAGGTAGAGGAGTGAAGGGCGAAGAAAGAGAATAGTTTGTGAAAAGAGAGGGTGGGTTACCACCAAACCACGGTGGATGATGATAAAAGGGAAGGACAACTGCTCGATAAGAAGACGGGGAAGTTTTATAAGGATTACTCAAAAACCGCTACCAAAAAGTACCGTAAAGCCCATTGGTGTACTTCGACTTTCTTTATTACTAAGGGTATTTTATTGTGAGCCTAGTTATGCATTCCTTATTTCTAGAGGGTATTTAATTGTATGTATTCTATATTTTACTAAGGTTTTTATGTGGCCTACTTAGGTATTCTTTATTTCTAAGAGGGGTATTTATTGTGGCCAAACTTATTAGGTATTCTATAGTTTTAAGGTATTTATTTGTGGCCTACTTATGCATTCTATATTACTAAAGGTTTTTAATTATGCCTAATTAGGTAATTCTTTAATTCCAAAGTTTTTTTATTGTGGGCTTACTTAGGCATTCTTTATTACTAAAGTGTATATTGTTGCCTATTTGGTATTATTTGTTGCAAGGTGTATCTATTATGGCCTACTCAAGCATGATTTATTCTTAAAAGGTAGTTATTATAGTCTTTCCAAGGTAATTTGAAAGAAAAATATATGTATATAATTTAAATGTTGATAAATACCCAATTAGAGCAAAACTTTAGTCTAGAATGTTTGCTTGGACTCACATTGGTATTTCGCGTGTTAAAAGGGGAAAGGGATGAGCAAACCACGGTCCGGGCAAATACGGTCCGGGGGTGTGTTCAATCAAAACCCACGGGATAAATAATTTAAATGGTTGCTTTGTGTTCCGTTATGTTGCCATCCTGCCCCCCACCCCCACCCCCTCATTTCCCCAGACAGCGGGAAGAAAAGAGACGGCGAACAAGTGTTTTCAGCCATAAAACTTGGGAAAAAATTTGGTTAGGAAAGCGACTTTACTGATGAGCGCGTGTCTCCCTTGTGAGAATCGCTCCTAACAGTCAAACCCCAGAATAAAAAATATAAAATCATTCGGAACTCATTCACGGTTAACTCATCTCACACCAAACATTTTTTAAATCTTCTGAACGAGCTTAAAAACTTACTTAAGGGAGCATTCAAGTATTACGTAAGCACATTTTTGGAAATTTTTAACCGCCCCCCCCCCCCCTTGTAAGCAAAAATAAGCAAATGCCTACCCCCCTCCCCTTCTTGCTTATGTGAGATTTGTTAACTTTTTTTCATTCGTTCACACGAATAAAATTATTTTTGGTATTATTATTATTATTATTATTATTATTTTTTAAATTATTATTATTATTATTATTATTATTTTTATTATTAGCACCGCGTCTTACTACCCTTTTCGGGTTATACACACTTACGCTAATGTGTAATGGTAGGGTGATTGTGAGATAAAAAGAAGGACCTACAGTTTAACGTGGAATCCGAACCACGGTGGAGACCTGGCATTCCTCACATTCACAAGTTGTCTTGTCAGAGGTGAAGGAAGGGTTGGTAATCAAAAATCTTTGCCGGGACGAGGATTGAACCCCGGCCGCCAGCATAGAAGTCGACACCTTACCCCTAGACCACCAGGTCACCCATTTTTGGTAGTAAGAGTCAATGATAAAAAAAAAATATTAAAAATGCGTGAAAATTGATAAATTATGGTAATTTTTAACATAGAAGTGTAAATTAATGTTGCGAATAATTGACAATTCACTTTGGGTATACAATGAATTTAAATTTATTGAACAGGTAAAATTAAAATAAGTTGAAATATTAAAAAAGTTAAATTTTTAATTACTTTTAATTGAAGTTATACAAAATACATTTAGTGAGTGCAGAATATTATATTTAGGGAAAAAAAAAACCACCCTAAGCTCCATTTAATCCGATGCCCAAAGGTCCTTCAATTCACGCCCTCAACACTGTCAATTATTATGTTTCTATTTAGGAGACCTAGGTCACTCAGGTTTTGGCTTTTTACTTCTAAAGACTTCTCCACTCCTTCCTCGTTTAACCACTCACATCTTCTTCTTTGCTGCCCCCAAGCCCAAAAGAGCTTATGATGCGCCCTCTTCAATTTTGACCGTTTTTTCTCTTTTTTTACGTAAACATTGTTCTGACCCCTTCCCCCCTTGTCAATAAAAAATAAAAAAACTCAAACCCCTTGTCCCCCTAATACTTGAAAGCCCCCTAAGCCACTAAGATATTTATGATTTTTTTAAATTTTAAATGAAATCCAAACAAATCAATTCAATTTATTTTGTGTGTCTATTTTTTTTAAATGAATTTGAAAGAAAAATTAATTAATAAAAAAATATATTTGGCCCCCCATTTTTTTTCCATTTGACCCTCTTGTAAGTAATTTTTGAACATCTTTGCATATCCCGGGTTTTTAAGACGTCACTCTAATAATAGATTAGACTGCAGGTGACCGGAGATCGGGGTTCGAACCCTCAATGGGGTGTCCTGATTTTTTCCTAGATAATTTCTCACCATCACTCTCCTTCCACGCCATTGCGGGGTACATTTTCCGAAAATTATATCTTCCTCATCCCTAATCCCATCAGTTTAAATATACGGATAACCCAAACGGGTAGTAAAACGCGATTAACATACACAACATTTGTTAAGTTAACATTTTTAGCCCAAATGGGTGTAAAAGGTGTAGTTTTTATTAAATGGTTTCCAGCTTCTAAACAGGCAAATTCTGATGCATTTTTCTTAAAAAATAAGTCTAATTCATATTGATTTTAAAAAGCGAAATTTTTTTTCAAGTAACGTAGAGAGCGTATAAAGAATAAGGATCGTGTCACCAAAAAAAATATTTGAGTTCATCTTATTTTTATAAGAACTTTTTTTCCCCACAAAAAAACCTAAACTAGTATTCTAAACCAATGTATAACTATTTATAAATACCGGAATACATTTCTTAGCTGTATAATAAATAATTTTTAGTCCTTTGCGGGTTTAATTCATATTAATTACTATGAAGAGTTGAGTTGCTGATTATGAATTGATGCGTAGGATTACAGATAGTTTCAAACAAAAAATTTTCATACCAATTAATTATATTAAACTGTTGTAAGTTGTAGCTCAATTAAAGATTATCAAAGTGCTGATAGCAATAGATTCGTTTAGGTGGAGAAAAAAAAACAGTTTCTGCAGTTTTTATATCAAAGCTTTTTTTTTTTGCCAAAATAAATCAAATATTGCTCCAGTAGAACAGAGAGAGTAATTTTCTTCACATGCTGATATCAACAGTTTTTTTGAATATATGTCAAGGGTGTCCTGGAATTTAATGACAGCCCCTTTTTTTTCCTCATATTCTCTAATGTCACTATTCTCATGACAGATTCAACAACTGTTATATCACCATGTGAAGAAAATTAAACTTTTATGTTTTTACTGAAAAATAGTTTATTTATTTGGTCCAATAACATCTTTTCTCGCATCCCATGCACTCCCCCTCCCCCCTTAATGCTGATTCTCACATAAAGCTACGCTAGGTTACGCTGTGCGACATTTTCTCTCGTGTGTTTCCCACAGTGAGCTGTACTACGCTATCATTTGGAAGGTTTTAGTAGAGTATTTAAAGTCTTCAAGACACCCTGGCCCTTTTGTGGTCCGTCAGTAGTGCGCATGCGCAGCACAAAACGTAGCGTGAGTGAGACTTAAAAAAATATGGGCCAAATTCGATGCTGATCTACAGTACAATTTTCGTATGAATAGCCAATGATAAAATAGATATATCTTTTTGGTGCCATTTTACTATTTTATTAGTGTTACCTTATAGGTATTGATAATATCTATAAAATGAGATAGCTCAGTCATATGGCTTGACGTATGAATACGGGAAAGTAATATAGTATATTTTTTAGATGTCAGATAAGGCCTTTCCTAAAAGAACTGGACGGTACACCACTTTGCTTGGACACCCCTACAATCGAGCTACAGAATAAAGTAAACTAAAAACTCAGCGTTTATTTCCCTTAAACTCAAAAATTATAGGTATAGGAAACGTAAGCATTTTAAATTAAATGTATTTTCATTGCATGGGGAGAGTGAAAAGAAATGATGGAAAAACAGATCAGTAACACCCGGCTTGAATTCTAACGACCACACCGGCAAACCCTCACCGGCAAACTAGACAAGGCCCAGATTAGCGCCTTTTTCCATGTGACCATTGGTGCGGTAAAAAATAAAGGAAACCAAGCTTCGGGCTTGCGACGTTTATCGATTCCGATACTGAATTTAGATTGAGGTTCTTTTTAAGGTTAAATTACCGTCCATGGTTCACGTCCACAGTGTTTCTTGTCCAGGGAAAAACACGTTTCTTCTACCCTTCCAACCCCTAGAGCACTCTCCATCTGTGTACGTGGGGTATAAATTCCCCCTCCCTTGTCTTCCCCTGTTCTATCGATCGCCCCTCATCCTCTAGTGCAGCATAGAAAAACGACGGAGAGCAAAGGCTCTCTCTCTCTGTCACTATCTGTGCTTTCCCAGTCTATCCGCTGATTTCACTTTTCAATACAACACGTGCTCGATACAGTACAGTTCAAAACTATTAACCTCCTCTTCGCGTGGCGTGGTTCGCCTACTCTATTGTATTTTGCAGCGCTTCTTAAATACGCATCCGGATTTTGCACATTTTAATCACGCCAGTGAATAGGGATAAGATATAGTTTAGATTAAACCTAGCCGCATTTACGTGAAGGACATGTGTGAAGCCATATAATAAAAAACCACCCTCTGTATATCCAGCTGAATTAGAATCCTTAAAACCCTTAACATTGGCAAACTAGACCATAAAAGCCTGACGTTTAATCTGCTGCCTACCGAAGTTGGTTTATACCACTGTTTAGTGCTTAGTATTTAAAATAATTTAAAGTAAAATTTTAAATATTAAAAAAATTAAATTTTCCCAGATGTTAGCAAAATACTAAAAGCCCGTATTTACTAAATATGTAGATAAAAATTTCCCTAATCAAGTAATTAAAGTTTATATTAACATATAGCTTCGTTTAAAATATCTCTAAGTTATTGTGTTACGTAAGACATGTAAACAATAATATTAAACTCCGTGTGTGTATTGGGGTGCGTGGGTGTGCAGGCCGGATAGAAGGGTAATCCAAAAAGTTGCAAACAAGCGGCCGGGCCGACATGTCGGGGATCTTATTTGCGAAACATACACTATGGAAAAAAAACTGACAAACTGGTGGTCTAGGGGTAAGGTGTCAGATTTCTATGCAGGCGGCCGGGGTTTTAATCCACGGTCACGGCACAGATTTATCTAATTACCAAACCCTTTCCTTCACCTCTGACAAGACAACTTGTGAATGTGTGGAATGCCAGGCCTCCACCGTGGTTCGGATTCCACGTTAAACTGTAAAGGCCTCCATTTCATCTCACAATCACCCTACCATTACACATTAGCGTAATGCGTATAACCCGAACGGGTAGTAAGACGCGGTGCTAATAATAATAATAATACAATTAAAAAAAAGAACACAGTTCACACATTACACTGCTGTCACTGGACAAAGAGAAGAACATTGATCGTTAACGCCCAATCCCCCGACCTAGGTTTCTTCTATCGTAACTCATCAGGGAGAATTTGAAAGGCGCAACGCAACTTCCTAAAAGAGGAAACAAAAAAAAACACAAAAGGAAGAAATAAGAAATCCCGGTAAAGGATATGGGAAAAAAACTTTGGATGCGAATAAATAAATAATATATATATATAATATTATATATTTAAATTTCATAAACAACATTTGTGTGCATCGTATTCTACTACCCGTCCAGGATTTCCTCGTATTTACACTATTGGAGTGGTAAAGATGAGGGAGGAAGACTTGAGAGGAAATACACCACATTTGTTAGGGTAGAGTGGTAAACAATATATGAAAGAATCTTTGTTCGCCTACGATTTGAACTCCAAAACTACGTCACAGCAAACCAGGCTATATGAAAACATTTGGCTCGAGTGTCTACAGATATGAATGGGTTTTAATGTTTTTAAAGTAGTAACCCTAATGATGAGCTACATACTCTCTACTCATTAATAACATTGTTTGGATAATAAAATATTTTAGATTACGGTTGGCAGGACATGCAGCATGAATGGGATAATCTAGAACCATGGTCAGGATACTAAAATGGTAAACCCAATGGGAAGAGACCTTTTAGAAGAACGATGGTAGGATAACATTAGAATGACCTGAAAGAGATGTATGTAATGAAGGGACCGGATATAAATAGCTCAAGATAGGGTTAATGAGGTGGCTGGATAGAAAATAGCTCAAGATAGGGAAAATTGGAGTACTTTGTAAGTGCGGAAATAAACTTTCTATTTTATAATGACATAAAGTAAGTCATTAAAGTAAGCTAATAACACAAATCGAAAAGAATCATTTAAACCCAAAATTTTACTTAAGTTTTCGGAACTTTAATGATCTCGTATTTTCTTCCATGGAATGCCAATTTCCCAAATTTTTTTAAGCAAAATGCTTGCAAACAGTATTCTTTGAGTTGTGTAATACCTATAATAATTAATATTTGGACATCAATAAGTCACCCATTAGACCGAATTGTTTGTTATTTGTATATTGGTTGATTTTTTAACTCCTAAGTTTTATAGGCCTACCTATTACGACCCTTGAACATAGATGTGACAGTAAATTTAGTCAATGTATTCATTAAGTTCTCCCAAATTGATGGTAAAGCCTTTTTGAACACAGAAATAATAGTTTGAACATGAACAATGGGTCTGTTTATTTTGTATCCACCTTTAATGTAAGAGTAGGACAATAAATCGTTTTTTTTCTAAAATTTCTAAAAATATGTGTTTGTTTTTTCTAAATAATGGTATATTTTAACAAATATAAAGTTTAAATATATCTTTAATATAAAAATGTGCTTTATAACACGAAAATAAAGTATATTTATTAAGCTTATAAAAGATATAAGCATTGATTGATTTTTGAGAATGTAGGATCTCTTACCATTGGGTTTACCAGTCAGTACCCTGAACCAGGTTATAGAATCTCCCATTCACTCTGCATGTCCGCCCACCTTTAATAATGTAATTATACTGATTTGGACCCTCACATATATTAAAAAAGTCATGGATGACGGTAATTTTCTTTAAGTATTGTATGTAAAATATCCTTTCAATACTTCACCCATGGAAAAATCACGCGCTTTTCAGAAATAATGTCAAAGGAATGCACCATTAAAACTTATATTTTCTTTCAAAAATCAATTCCGTAGTGGTTACCAGAGAACCCAAGTGATGCTAGCTCCCTCTACCCAATAGGAAGCTGGGCTTCATAACATCTGTCGCCGGACTCTAATTAGTTGGTTTTGAAACACTGCTGACAAGGGAGGGGGGGGGGGGGGGTCCAAGGGCAAGGGGTAGGTCATATACACGCTGCTTGTACTATAAATACACACAGTGCCGGTAGCATAAATATAGCAATAATTCACAGTGCCGGTAACAAAAATATATCAGCTTCCTTAATGTTGCCCAACAAAACTAAATCATCAAATCAACTGTTTTACCCTAATAGCTGCATTGTACAGTTTTATGTCAATTTCTTCCCACTCTCTTACATTACCTTAATGCATACTTTAAGGCTATACTAAAGAGTAATGAGGAAAGTACATCTCCTTTTTTTCAACCCATTATGATTCAAAAGTGTCTGATAAGTGAGATCCGACCCGTACCCTGCCACGCGTCTCTCAAACATACCTCAATTAGCTTGGGTTAGCCCTACCTGATTAATGTATGGAAAGGGATGAGAAGGGTAGTTTTAGAATAAGTGCACAAGATTATCGTGGATAGGGCATGGCAGAACCACAAACATAAATCTTTCATGGAAAATCACTCCTTGTGCACCCAGTCAATATTTGAACCTAAACCTCAAGACAATAAACACCGGGGATCCAAATTATCACTAGACAAACCCCTGGGAAATACATAGCCACCAATGCGGAAAATAACCGCATGTAAAAACAACACCAAGCAAAGTTATAAGATACAACTGTTTATGATGCAACCCCAACATTACAAGCGGTGGGAGTTAATCAATGTATATGAGCTGACTAGAAGCCAGTGTAATAATCAATGTTTATGAGCTGTATAGTAGATAGTGTAATAATCAATGTTTAAAGCTGTATAGTAGATAGTGTAATAATCAATGTGTGTGAGCTGTCTAGTAGCAGTGTTATGATCAATGTTTGTGAGATGTCTAGTACCAGTGTAATAATCAATGATATGAGTGACTAGAAGCCATGTAATAATCAATGTTTATGAGCTTCTATAGCCAGTGTAAAATTTAATTTTGTGAGATTCTAGTACATGTAAAATCAATGTTTGAGCTTTCTAGAGCCCAGTGTAAAAATTTAATGTTTGTGAGATGTCAGTACCAGTGTAATATCAATGTTATGAGCTTTAGTAGCCAGTGTAATAAACAATGTTTGTGAGTTTCTAGACAGTGTAATATCAATGTTATGAGCTGACTAGTACCTAGTGTAATAATCAATGTTTGTGAGATGTCTAGTCTAGTACCGGTGACTCATTAATTATCCCCTCACTACCTGCACCCTTCACCCCTTGCAGACCGGGCGCATGACACCAACAAACAAAACTCCCCCGCATTGGCAGAACAAAGGGACAAAGATTCAATATTGGCATGTGAAAACAATTTCATAGCTCCCTGCACCCACCCCCCCTCCCCCACTCCCCTCCATGGGCAAGATTTGCGCTTCAGTAATGTCCAAGTAATTCAGAGTTCACTCCTCTCGCAGTAGGTTAAACAACCCAAATAACGGGTAGATCAAGGTTCGAATCTCGTCGGGTGTAATGAGGGTGTTTTTCCAAATGATTTTCCACTCTCCCTCTAAGCAAGTGCGGGTACACTTCCTATAAATATAACCTACCTCGTCACTAAAACTATTAGCGTAGTTAAAACGTAGGCTGTAACGCGAACGGGTAGTAAGCCGCGGTGCTAACAAAAAAGTTATTAAAACTCATAGGTTATGTCTCCCACCAACAAAGTAATCGAAGAATCAAACAGTTAATAGGGGAAGTTGGTTGGTTGTTTTATAATCAGAAGATTTGATTGACAATAACGTCCTAATTGTTAATAGGGGGGAGTTGGTGGTTAGTTTATTAATCAGAGATTTGATTGACAATAACGTCCTAATTGTTAATAGGGGAGAGTTGGGTTAGTTTTGTTATTAATTAGAGAATTTTATTGACAATAACGTCCTAAATTGTTTTAAAAGGGAAGGGGTTGGTTGTTAGTTTATTAATCAGAGATTTTATTGACATAACGTCCTAATTGTTAATAGGGAGAGTTGGTTTGGGTTTGTTTATTAATCAGAGATTTGATTGACAATAACGTCCTAATTTGTTAATAGGGGAGAGTTTGGTTAGTTAGTTTTTTTTAATCAGAGATTTGATTGACAATAACGTCCTAATTGTTAATAGGGGAGAGTTGGTTTGTTAGTTTATTAATCAGAGATTTGATTGACAATAACGTCCTAATTGTTAATGGGGAGAAATTGGTTTGTTAGTTTATTAATCAGAGATTTGATTGGGCAGTAACGTCCCCAATTGTTAATAGGGGGGAGTTGGTTGGTTTAGTTTATTAATCAGAGATTTGATTGGGCAGTAACGTCCTAATTGTTAATAGGGAGAGTTGGTTAGTTTAGTTTTTTAATCAGAGATTTGATTGACAAAAACGTTCCTAATTGTTAATAGGGGAGAGTTGGCTGGTTAGTTTATTAATCAGAGATTTGATTGACAATAACGTCCTAATTGTTAATAGGGGAGAGTTGGTTGTTAGTTTATTAATCAAAGATTTGATTGACAATAACGTCCTAATTGTTAATAGGGGAGAGTTGGTAGTTAGTTTATTAATCAGAATTTGATTGACAATAACGCCCCAATTGTTAATAGGGGAGAGTTGGTTTTAGTTTATTAATCAGAGATTTGATTGACAATAACGCCTAATTGTTAAATTTGGGGGGAGTTGGTTATTAGTTTATTAATCAAGATTTGATTGACAATAACGTCCAATTTGTTATTTGGGGAGATTGGTTAGTTAGTTTATTAATCAGAGATTTGATTGACAGTAACGTCCTAATTGTTAATAGGGAAGTTGGTTGGTTAGTTTATTAATCAAGATTTGATTGACAGTAAAACGTTCCTAATTGTTAATAGGAGAGTTGGCTGGTTAGTTTATTAATCAAGATTTATTGACAATAACGTCCTAATTGTTAATAGGGAGAGTTGGTTTGGGTTTGTTTTTTTAATCAGAGATTTGATTGACAATAGTCCTAATTGTTATTAGGGAGAGTTGGTTAGTTTTTATTAATAAAGATTTGAAATTTACAGTAACGTTCCTAATTGTTAATAAGGGGAGAGTTGGTTGGTTAGTTTAAATTTAAACAGAGATTTGATTGACAGTAACGTCCTAATTGTTAATAGGGGGGAGTTGGCTGGTTAGTTTATTAATCAGAATTTGATTGACAATAACGTCCTAATTGTTAATAGGGGAGAGTTGGGTTTGGGTTTGTTATTAATCAGAGATTGATTGACAGTAACGTCCTAATTGTTAATAGGGAGGGGTTGGCTGGTATTTATTAATCAGAGATTTTGATTGACATAACGCTAATTTTTAATAGGGGAAAAGTGGTTTGTTTTTATTAAACAAGTTTTTATTACAATAACTCCTAAATTTTTTAAAGGGAGATTTGGGGTTAGTTAGTTTTTTAATGAGATTTGATTGCAATAACGTTTTTAATTGTTTAAAAGGGGGAAATTGGTTAGTTATTTATTAATCAAAATTGATTGACAGTACGCCTAATTTTTAAATTTGGGGGGAGTTTGGTTTGGGTTTGTTTTTTTAATCAGAGATTTTTTTTGACAGAAGTCCCAATTGTTAATGGGGGGAGTTGGTTTTTTAGTTTTTTAAAACAAATTTGATGACAATAAGTCCTAATTGTTAAAAGGGGGAGTTGGCTGGTTTGTTAATTAATCAGAGATTTTATTGACAAAAGTCCTAAGTTAATGGGAGTGGTTTGTTGTTTTTTAATCAAGATTTTATTGACAATAAAGTCCTAATTGTTAATAGGGGAGAGTTGGTGTTTTTTATTTAAACAAAATTGATTGCAATAAACGTCCTAAAAATTACTTCAGCTGATATTTTATATTAAAACCCCAAAAGTGTTTTTTATATTGTTTTAGAAATCTTTAAAAGGGAAAGCCCTCACCCCTTTACTTACTTTCAGTTTAAAATTTAAGATTGGACCCTTTAAAGGGTTATTAGGGGATTTCTTTTACCCGCCCAAAAATTTCAAAATCTACCACACTGAAAAATAATTATTATTTTAAGTTTTGAAATTTTGAAAACCTCCATTTTAACCACCCCTTCAAATGGTAAAAAATATTTTTGTTATTGAAAATTTTTCTTCCCCTTTCCGGGCAATTTAATCTCCCTCCCCAAAAAAGGTTTGTTTTTTTTACCAACCCCCCTTTCCTCTTTTTCTCCATTTAAAATCTTAGGATTTAAGGGGTATTTTTAAAAGATTTTTTTACACCTTCTTACTGATTTAAATTTTATATCAAAACGAAAAGTATTTTTTCTTTTATTTTAAAAATTGAAAACCCCCCTTTTCCCCAAACAAATTAAAAATTTACCATCTCTTTCCTTAATATTTTTTTTGGGGGGTAAAATTTCCCTGTCGCCTAATTTTGAGCTCACCACATTGGGAATAGTTATTACTACTTTTTATTTTTGAGCCCCCTTAACCTTTTTTCTCCAATTCATTCTAAAAATTTCAAGTTTCAAATTTTATTGGGTTATCCCGGTTTGTCTCCATACTTCGTGCCAAATTGCTTCCAACACATCTAAAAATTTATTTTAAAATTTTTTGGGCCTTCACTTGTTAACCCTCATTTTAAAATTTTTCCATTTTTTTTTTTGTTTTTGGTTTTTTTTTTTTATAACTTGTGACTTTTATTTTGCGTCGTACTTACTGAATTCGCGTGGGATTGGGAAACTTTTTAAAAATAAAAATCAAAAACCGGGGGGATTCGAACCTGACTTTCATGTTAAAAGCAAACAGAAGTGACTACAATCTACCTTCCTTATTCCTACCCTGTTTGGTGGAATAGGCCAGAATAATTCTTCATTTCTTTGTCGGGGGTGACATGTGGTTGGGGGGAAGGTGTCAACTTCTTTGCGGCGGGGGGGTTTCAACCTCGTCCCGGCAATTTTTTAACTATTTCCAAGCCCTTCCTCCACCCTAAAAAGACATTTTTGGAAATGTGTGGAATGCCAGGTCACCCCCGGGTTCGGATTCCCGTTAAACTGTAGTCCTTCATTCATCTCACAATCCCCCTACCATTAAACTTACGAAGGGCGTAAACCCGAAACGCAGGGCGCGGATACGGGGGGGGGGTAAAAGGGTCAAGCTAAAACCCCTGTGGTTTTAAGAAATTAATTTAAAAATTTATATTTAAAAGAAAATACCAAAAAAAATTAAAGCATAGAAGTTTTTATTTTTTCCTAGGGATGTGCAAATTTTCTTTTAGTTCAGGTAAAGAAAGATTGAGCATCCCAGTAAAGGTTAACGAAACCAAATACTTTTTTTTTATCAAATAACATATTTTTAAATTTTTTAAAATTTATCTACAATATTTCTATATAAAGAAAAATTTTTTTTAGGGAAAAAAACACATATTTTATATTTTTTTTATGCTACATATCTAAGTTTTTTCCCTGTTTGCGTTATAGGAGAATAATTAAATATAAAGTTATGTTAAAATACTTTTTATTCGTTATGTATTATTAAAATTTTTTTAAAATGGGTAGTAATTATTTTTTTTCAAATATTTTCGTTTTTATAGAGGTTTTATTATAACAAAAAAACCCTTTTAAAATGCTAAGGTTATGGGGGTTGTCGAAGTGACAAAGTCAAATCAAAGGGGTGATTTAGGGCTTCAATTTTGATTTTGACATTTCGAAGATTGCACCCCGTACTGAATTCCTAGTGAAAGCTGTTCACAAAATAACCTTCTTAAACACAAGAAAGGGAACAGTTAAAGAGGGGGGGGGGAGTGTGCTATTTTTAAAAGATTACCCCCTTCCGGGAAATGTACGTTAATCTGTTTCAACCGTCGGAGGTCTGGAAATTTACTTTTTAGAAAATACCGAGCGATTCGTTCAGTGCTTAGACGTGAAAATTTTACGTGTTGGCGTTTCGTTTGTTAATGATTATGTGCAATAAAGTGTAATTTTAAATATTTCAGTCTCTTTGTGATTATAATTATCTATGAGGTTTTTTTTAAACTCTTAGAACTGTGAGTGGGGATATTTGTGTTTTGTTTTTTATGGTTATTGGCTACTGCCTATTGTCATTGTGAACTTGGACTTTGTTACTTCTCCTGCTATTCAATTTGTGAATAAATTATTGTCTTAGTAGTTATGTATTTGAATGCAAGTATTGAATTATATAAGTCAAAAGAAAGGGACAGACGTTTATTTTGTTTAAATTCAATAAAAAAAATCCGAATTCAAAGGAAACGAAACGGGAATTTAATTGAAAATAGTGCGTCAAGTGAACTTTATTTGTGACTCACCCTCACCAAAGTGGATCAAATTTCAAATACTTAAAATTCCTCAATAAAAGGTAACCAGAAAATTTGATATTGGCAACTTGTTGGAGCTGAAAACTATTTCCGATGACTTAAATACCACATGCTAAGAACCTGGACTCCACCACTAAGTTACAATTCCCTAATGTTGAACAAGGCGCTTATTGGTATTGCAATGTGCTTTTTGTATTCAAGGAAGAGGTAAGTAAGAATATCTCGAAGCCTTTGTACGGACTCCGTTTCTAAACTACAAAAAAGAAATGAAATTCCCATTGCGGACATGCCTCCAAGTGAATATCATAAAACAGCAATTATAAGATGTTTCTGAATTTAAGAATACATTTAAAACAGAACACAATCAGTTGAATTCAGACTAAATTTTGAAGTGAAAAAAAGAATTGAAGAAAATCGAGCACGTTTGATACCCATGATAAAGACATTTTACTATGGGCGACAAAACTTCCCCAAGAGGTCATCGTGATGATGGGAGCTTAGCGAAAACATAGCAAAGAAAAAAGGGAAATTTCCCGGGAGCACTTTTAAAATTTACGTTTTGATGCGGTGAATAAACATAAAAACAGCACCCAAAAATGCCAATTTATTAGTAAAACAAACCAGAACGAAAAATTTGAAGCTTTGGAATAAGTCTATTAAAAGCCAGGCAATTTTTTTTTTCGTACTAGCGATGAAACAACGGATGTTGGAACAGTTGAACAATGAGTCTTTGTGTTAATTTTGACATCTTTCACTCAAAATTCGAAATATTTTTTAGGTTTTTTGGAAGCGAGAAACTCAGTGGCAGGCTCTCACAAACTTACTTTTGAAAAATTAAAACAATTTGGGACTTAAAATTGAAAACCGCGGTCAAGGGTACGAGGGGAGGTCTAACATGTCGGGTAAAATTTAAAAAGGTGTCAAGCTCGTATTAGGAAAAGCAGCTTCTTGCTATAAAATATGCCCCTGTGTTTCAAAACTAAATCTGTCCATTTTAAAGCATGTTTCTCTACAAGTGTAAGGAACCTATTGCTGGGTCAGTAACGTAACAAAATGAAGTAAGAGAATCAGTAAACAACAGCTTTATGAAAAGCAAAACTACAATGAACAATTCCTGAAGAAACAAAGTGCAAAATCAAAACGCTTTGTGAGACGCGTTTGTAGAAGACACGATCATTTTTAAACATTTTACATTTTTTGATGCATTGTATGTTTCCTACAATATTTGTGCGAAAGAAACATTCATCAAAGTCAGCACTTTATCACCCCCAGTTCTCGGTTGATTTTAAAACTCTGCATATTTTCATTTATTTTCAGTCTAACATTCACGTTGTCTGTCAATTAAAAAAACCCTTCGTTAGCCTGAAAAACTGTATAATATGGTACAAATTTTTTGGGAACCTTGAAAGATTATCGGAAAAAACCCCAATAAATATACAAGGTCTATTATGAATCGGTGAATTTGGCTGTAAAACAGAAATTGCCCTTTCACTATACCAAGGCCCTCTCGGAACAAACCATGGCCAAATTTTGCTGCAAAATATCCTGGGATTATTATGACTAAATGTTTACCTGCCACATTGGACTAACTTATTTCTGAATTCAAAGATTTTCATCAACTGGACTGATAATTTTTATCAATTTAAACGGTTTAAACCACATTTGCCAACCAAGACAATGAAAATTTTATTACAAGCAGCTCAAAAAATGAAAATGGCCTTCCTGGGACTTGTCAAAACTTTTGGGAGAATTGATTGGAAACAAACGCTGGAAACATAATCTATGCAGAGTGTCCAATTCTAGTGCGGTTGACACTAATGCATGCATTCAATGGTTTTTTTACCCAAACTTTAAAAGTTCTTCTCCAATTTTGTCTGTTTCTTTTCCCGTGACTCCCTTGCACTTGGGATAGAATCATTTTCTACCCTAAGAAGGTTAAAGACATACTTAAGGTCAATATTGGAAAAACGATAAATGGTTTGGCATGTTAAAATTCATCGAAGATAGAAATTCATCCTGTTAAGTTTGGGAAAATTTGCTCAAAGAATAAGAGAAAATGCAATAATGCATTATAAAAAGAGGTACGTTTTGAACAATGTTTTGTATAGGTTTTATAGTTTTTAAATTATTATTATTATCTTAATAATAAAAATAATAATAATTATTATTTATTATTATTAGTAGTAGTAGTATAGTTAGAAAGTAGTATAGTTTAGTAGTAGTTTTAGTAAAAGTAGTAGAAGAGTATTGTAGTAGTAGGTATAGTAAATGTTATTTTATAAATACCCAATGACCCCCCTTTTAAAATTTTCTGGACGCCCTCCCGAACGGGTAGTAAGAACGCGGTGCTAATATAATAATATTTCTTTGTCAACGCCGCTCTGAATTTTTAGGAAATCTTTAGACTACCGCCCTTATGAAGTGTGTGGTGTAGCACAAATCAAAACTCATTTGCTATGTATCTTTTCGAACTTTTATTATTTGATTGCACGTATTTAGTTTATTGTTAGTAGGGGATAAATACTGCCTATTCAGGCCTTGGAGAGTAGCCAACATCAAAAAGTCAAGTTTCTCTTTACACGAAATAGCAGCAGGAGTATTTTTATAACATTTTATAAATAATAACTTACTATTATCATTTGCTTGCTCACGATGGTGAAAATATTAATCTAAATATAAAATGACCCAAAATGCAAAGCTTTTATTTATTTTTTTATCTAGGAAGTCATAAAGCGTCGACATTTAATCAAAATCTAAAGTTTGATTTTTGACGATCACAAAAACTTTCTCTCACCAAGGGGCCGAGAAGTAAAAACTCCAAAGAGCTTCTAGGCCGTCCTTTTTTTTTTAAAAGTTAAAGATCACTAAATAAATTCTTAAACTTAGGGCATTCGATTTTAAAAATATTTCAGAGGAAGCCTTTCTAAATAATTTTATAGAGGCGTGTGACTACACTATAATTATAATTATATAAATATTTAAAATGTTATATATTTGTATTTAAAATTAAATCACATTTATGGGGGGTGCCAGAGTAAAAAAGGTGTCAAATATTCAAAGGCTTTTGACATAATAATGCTAATTAATGTCTTTCTTTTTCCCTTTAAGATATGATTAAAAAAACACGGTATTGATATTTTGAAGGTTTTGGTAAATAGGCTAAGTTGTGAGAGGTTTAATAGAGAAGTATCCTTGGACGCGAATTTCCCAGTCAACATTGAAATTATTATACCGCTGTTCGGTGTCAAAGAGATGCCGTTCTTTTGAGTGAGTGTTGATGCTGCACAAGAGTATTTCCCTTTCTTCAGACTAATAATATCCTGGATTAATGTTTTTCCGCTTTCATTTTCAGGTTAGGTTTTGGTTTTGGGTTGCCGTTTGGGATAGTTTATAATAGTAAACATAATTACTATAGCGCATTAAAATACTTTAGATGCCTTGTTATTTATGACATTAGTTTTAATAAATTAGGTTCTTTTGTATTAAGATGAGTTTCTTTTTTTTAATTATGTATAATTAAGGTATCTTACAATATTAATGTGAGCTGGCTTCTGTTTGTTTTTTGTGTGAAAAAAGGTAAGATATATTAAATTTTCCATTTTATGGCAAAGAAAAATAAATAAAGAATCCAGCCCTTTTTGTGTATTGTTCCCCACAACTTTAAAATATTGAATGAATTGAGGTTTACAATAATAAACCAATAAAAAATTGAATAAATATGGCGGGATTGATTAAATTCTGAAGGAAAGCACTTTTTATTATTATTTATTATTAAATTTTTATTATTATTATTATTATTATTAGCACCGCGTCTTACTACCCGTTTGGGGTTTTAATGCACTTACGCAATGTTAATGGATGGGTGATTGTGAAATGAAATGAAGGACCTACAGTTTAACGTGGGAATCCGAACCACGGTTGGGCCTGGCATTCCCCACATTCACAAATGTATTTTCAAGGTGAAGAAGGGTTTGGAAATCAGATAAATCTGGCCGGGACCGAGGGTTGAACCCCGGCCGCCAGCACAGAAAATCTGAACCTTAACCCCTAGATCACCAGTCACCGCTAGCAGCTTTTAGAAAATATAATTACCACTATATTGTTTTACGGTGAATATTATGACATTTACTTTATCATTAAGTTATATTGTTTCATAAATATATTTTTGATAATTTTTTATTAAAAAAAGACAGTTTTCATGTCACAAAGACTTTATAGACATCCAAGAAAATTATTTTTTATAACTTTTAAAACTGTCAAAAAAGTTTATTATTATCTAGATCGGACTGTATATAGGCATAGCCATGAAAATATTTATGAATGTCCACAATAATGTGTATTTTAGAATAAAAGTTTTCAAATAAAAAAAACAAAAAATTGGTGTTTTCAGCAAAAAAAAAAAAAATTTAACAATAATTTTAAAGTTCGCTTGACACACTTGTAAAGTATGGACTAAATTTTCACAATATTTCTGAACTCCACTAAACCCTTAAAAAATAAACGAGACATCTTAAGATTATAAAAATAAACTTCGGGAAATATTGTACGTAACTGTTATCTCGGGAGAATTTCCCATGTGTTTCAATAATAAATGGTTATTAAAGCCCCACGATATCTTTTGGGGATAATAATATCACACATTCACGCCAAAATTAATGAAAGGTGCCGACTTTTGAAGTGATAATGCAACTCAAACATTAGATAAGAACGATCGGCGGCAACAAAAGGGCCTCTATTAAAGTGGTTTCACCTGAATCCAATGTTTACATTCAAATAAAGCCCGCGTTCGCGTCTATAGAGTGCAATACTAAAATTAAAAAACAACCGGTACGATAACTATGACATTCAAAATTTTTTCTCACCAGTAAGGGAAGAAGAAGAAGAATCAAAGGCAGGAAACCGGACTTCCCTCATATTAAATTTAGTAATTATCACTCGTCACTTTATTTTGAGAGAACCATTCAAATACGCTTTCCCAAAGCACACTCGCTCGAACAACGAACTGACAGGTCGATTATCAGACCGGTTCGATCGTAGCGTAGCTTAGCGGCAGCAATTTTCAACTTCCTCCAGTACCTTGCGGTTGTTTGGGAGAAGAAAAAGAACTAATCCAGCAAAATATATCCATTCTTTTGTGTGATACACGTACCGGCGTGTAGCTTATGTCGACACCCACCCTTTTTGATATTTTTGGTGCTAAATAACAACTTAAATTTGCAAACCTCGGACCGATATGGATCAAAATAATAAACGGAGAAATCTTCCTTATATTACGTAAGGTCTTTTCCTACCCCACCCTTAGTGATTGTAAGATTTTCCGTCAACCCCACCCACAAACCCCCCTCTATCTTAAAAATATTTTTTTTAAAGATTTTGTAAATTATATTATTCTAATCATTTAGTTATTTTTAGAGATAAGGAAATTTGTAATTTAAGCAGGTTATATGAAATATTACGATACTTTAATTGCAGTAAGTAAATTAAATAGAAATGAAATTATTTATATTTTTTTTAATTAGATTTGTTATCACTATAAACATTAAAATTTAGAATAAATGGTACGGAACTCCCGACGGAATTTTTCACTTCCAATTGTTTAAAAATTGGGATATATACTCAGAACTCGTAATATATATTTAAAAGAAATAATAACTATACACTAGCAAACCCGAGTAAAAATTACTTAAGTCAAACATTTTTTTACTCCCAGATTTAATATTTTATGATTTTCTTTTTAAAGAATTAAAAGGGCCTCGCATTAAATTTTGACTTTCGGTTAAGATTTTCGACATTTATAGGGGTTACACATCTTAAGGTTATCGCATTTTACTAAATTCCTCATTATAATTTAGACCAATAAAAAAGTTAAATATTGGCTAATGATCTTAAAAATAAGAGAAGATCATTGCTGGACAAAAATTTACCCTAAAAAAGGGTTTAAAAAAAAAAGAACAAACTTTTTGAGAGTCTTATCTAAATTACTCTATGGAATTAGAGAATTATTGCGTTAAGGGTTAAGTAGTATCTCTGTATAACTAAAGCTCACAAAATTGTATTAATATATTTGCCAACATCTCCGAAACTTTGGTTTTTATAAAGATAAATTTCAAAATAAAAGTTTATTTTTAAATTTTTAAAAGTACAATATTGGGAATGAAAGTCATTTAGTATCCCAAAAGTTGCGGAGAAATGGAAAATTTACGCTTTTGTAACGTACCCTAAAGTAATTTCATAAAGATAATTAAAATAGCCGTTTTGTTTTAATCTCAATCAACGAATTATCAAAAATCGTTAGAGCAGATTTTGAGAAAATTGATTTTTTCTCTTTCTCCATTTATCAAACTACTCTTAATTTTAGGGTAAACAGACACACAGACAGATGGCATGGCCAATATTTAAAATATTTAAATTGTAAGGAAAAATTGAACGTTTCGGCTTATATTTATTTTTTAATAATGTAAATTTTTCCCAAAAATTTAAATTTTTCGGCCTATTTTTTTTTTTTTGTAAATTAACATACTTTTGTAGCAGAGATTGGGTTTAAATTTTAATATGGGTTTAAAGTTATGAGGTTGTTCAAAGACTATTAAATACGAACTTAGAAATATGGCTAAGACCGATATATATCGAATATTGAATATTTCTATAGGAATTATGTTTGGTCTGAAGTTAGATAGAAAATTTATTTTGTAATAATATCTGATAATTCATTTTTGTTTTTTAATGTTACATTTTGTGAATCTTATCCTATACTTAGCTATTACGGAAAATATTAACTTAATATTTAAAATAGCATTGTCAATAATCTAGTCCTTTCATTATTTTTTATTTTTATTTATTAAAATTATTATTAGCACCGCGTCTTACTACCCATTCGGGTTAGTACGCACTTACGCTATTGTGTAGTGGTAGGGTGATTGTGAGATGAAATTAAGGACCTACAGTTTAACGGGAAACCGAACCACGGTGAGGCCTGGCATTCCCCACATTCACAAGATGTCTTGTCAGAGGTGAAGGAAGATTTGGTAATCAGATAAACTTTGCCGGGACGAGGATTGAACCCCGGGCCCCCAGCATAGAAGTCTGACACCTTACCCCTAACCACCAGGTCACCTTATTTATTTTTTTCGTTTAGGATTTTGTCTTTTTAAAAAAATAAATGAATTAAGGCTATATTTTTTGATAATGACTGATGATAAAAGCCTGGATAACTTTTGGTCTTTCTTAGAATCCTCTCGGATTCAAATTTGTAAAATGTATATATTTACGACTGTTTGAAAACCTTTCATAAATTTGCAAATAAATTTTCCTTTTTTTTTTTTTTTAGATAGAAGAGGAATATTATTAATGGGCTATATAATGTTATTTGGCGAGTAGGTTTCTTGAGAACAAATTTTTTTATTTAATTTATTTTAAATTTTTCAAGTAAATTTACTTACCTCTATACACATATTTTAATTTTTTAATATTTTCTCACGTATGCCTATCATAATCGTTTCCCCTATACCATCATATATGGTTTTATCTTTATATATATAATATATATATATATATAAAAATATATATATATATATAATATAATATAATAAAAAATCCAAAAATTTATGCTTAGTTTTTTTCCCTTTATGTTATAGTAATTTGAGTTTACGTTTAAAGAGTACCCTTAGATATTTATTTATTTGTTTTTTATATTCTTTTATTTATTTTGGAATTTACTTATTTATGTTGGAGAAACTATTAAAATATGAAATTAGGGCACGAGGACGACCGTTTGGTAATTGTTTCAGCAAACGGGTGATTGCGTGCGCTTAGTAACAGTTTTTTTGTTCCAGTCGATTGGAACTTGATTTTCACTCAAGCGACTCACTCCTCATTGTGTTAAATTTTTTTATTCTATTCGAGCCTTCTATTTATTTGATAGTTAAGGAGGTTTCAGGCGTTATCAATAAGCAGCTGGACAGTTCCCCTCCCACCACTCCCCCCATCCCGGGCCGGGCCCTCTCAAACACTACAAATACCACAACATTATGGCAAAATATAAATTATGACTTCTACCGTCTCTTGGAGTTGCATATTAAAACGTAATTACATATTTTAATTAATTGTCTGTATTGATTTGTTTTACACCCGTTAGAAGCATCTACGGGTTGAAAAAAAAATGCTATATTGTTTCGAAATATCATTAGAACAAACTTTTTCGGATTATTACCCAATAAAGCTTAAGAAGCGTTTATAAAGCAAATTTAGTTTTATGGTACTACCCCGATTTCAAACCCTTAATCACAAAACATCGGAAAGAACATCTTTACTTTTCCTAATTATCTTATAAGGGAAAACCTGTGCCAAATTTAAGCTCTCAGCTTCGTGGAGGTGTGAGAATTAGTGATCAGTCAGTCAGTCCCATCAACCAGGTCTTTAGCTTTTACATGTAGAGAAATTTACATTTAGCTAAAAACTCTTATGATTTGTGAAACGAAATAATTAGTATATACCCTTGTTGTAGAAAATTAAAATCAAAGATCATAAACGAAGTAATATACACTGTTACTTACCTATGGCATTGGGAACAAAGGAACACTGTTACAGAAAAATTGAGAAAAGAATCATCTTTTCATACCAAAGAGCATATGATACAAATTCATCTTCAAAGACCCAATTAAAAAGTATATATATTTGCTAATAGTTTTATAAAAGGTTTTTTTTATGAAAATATATTCAAAATAAAAGATTTGTATCTTTAATAGTACTACAATTTTACAATCATAAGTTATTTCGTATCTCAAATAGTTGTGGATAAATGATGAAAATTTGAAAATTTTCCCATGTAAATTACCCTCAAATTTATTTTCATGAGAAAATGAGAATTTCTATCTTGTTTATAATGATAAACAGTGTCTAGATATAAAATTTAAACAAAATCGATAAAATTGATTTTTTTTTTCTCTCTTTTTGCCCTTCAGTAAACCACCCATAAATTTAGGGCTGGATTTCTAATTGTAAAAACCTTCGGGGGGACTTTATGAAAACCCAGATCCCAAATTTTAGCCCAATCGATAGTTTTGGTTCCAGCCCGAGGTACAACGAAAACCACTTTTTTGGTTTCACTGGTATCATGAAAGTTAACAATTTATCAAAACATTGAGTTTGATTTTTTTGACAATCACAATATACCTACTTTCTTTCCGAGGTGCCAAGAGAAAGTAAAAAAGATGTCCTCGAAAGAGAGAGACTGGACATCAAAAACATCAAAATGTTGGGATTTGTTTTGTTCCGAGTGAGCCTTCGAAAGAAAGTTTGGTCTCACAGTCATTACAGTTCTACTGTAACATATGTAAAAACTATTTCTTTCTTTCTTTCAACAATAATTTTTATTCATGAAAAACTCTAGCTTGCCTTCAACATTTGACTCGATCCTTATAACAAGCTAGCTTGAGCGATTGGCCCTTTTCATTTGGCGTGGAAATTCAGAACCATGGGAACAAACGGTTATCTTCAAGCTTTTTTTGTTGTTTTGGAATTTTCTTTTCGGAGACGGTTTATTAAAGAATAGAAGCATGTTGATTAAGTAATACTTTTGTCATACACACTTCTCTAAGATTTTAACAGTGATCAAATCTCGATTAAATTGACATTTTTCAATAGAAAACTGCCGGCTTCATGACAAAAAATAGAAAGTAACAATTAATAAACATCAATATATTATCTTTGAAGGGCTGTTGAAAATACTAAACATAAAATTTCACTCGTGCTCGAGAAAACTGATATTTCCAAACGTATAATTTTCCCGCAAAACCTTTCCAGTAGCTAGCACCATCTCTACGGTTTCCGTGATCCATTTGTTCTTGTTGGTGCGGAAGGATACTTTGATTGTTGTGAGCCACGCCATGCCTTTCCCCCTCCTGCCCACCTTCCCACAAAATAGATTTTAGACTTGCACTCAACAGGGCCAAGGCCTTAAGAAGATCTAAAAAGATTTCCTTATCCCCAACGAAATGTTTGTATCACATTGGCAATAAAGACAAACATAGAGAATGTGGGTGAGAAGATGGAGACAATGGCAGGTTAATACCTCTGCAAGTGTTCATATTTCTATTTGATTTTTTATTCGTTTTTT
>JBCFYV010003486.1:0-28096 GCA_039000515.1 Timema cristinae
ATAAACCTCACATAAGCAAAATAAAAATTGCTTTTTTTATCAATCAAAATTGATTCATAAATCTGCAATGAAAATTTTTTTTTTTTCAAAAAATTGGGTGATTTTGGATTAAAAGTCTTGGCCATTTCGTCTTCCCCCGGAAAACAGTATTGTTGTCAAAGGGAACCAATTGACTTATCTTATTTACTAGGGCCCTCGCCTGCTTTTTCAACAATTTTTTTTTGGGTGGGGTTAAAACAAGGTTTCCCAATTGTGTGGTTTACCACATTAGCGATCAAAAAACCCCTCGTAAGAAGCAAGAAGCCTTTGTAAAGATGGGTTGCTTGTTTTTAAAAATAATTCACTCACTTTGGCCGCTTAAACTTTACTTTGGGTTTTGAAAAATAATAATTTCTTTACCACTTTTCACTTGTATTGATAAATAAAAAACTTTCATTCGAGAAGGTTTAATGGTTTTCATTACTAGTAAATGTTTATCGACAAAAGAAATGTGGAAACCACATTTTGCGGTGCGTGATAAAACTGAATTTTAAATTTTCAGCTGATTTTGACACACTTTTTTTTTTTGAACCATTGTGCATGAACTTCAAGCTTCAAAACAAAGCACAAAAATAAATGGTGAGGCACAAAAAGGTATTGAAGATGAAGAAATGTAGGTCAAGGGAAAGTTTTTGTGTTGGGGAGGGGGGGGGGGTTTGAGTCACCAGGGGCCCCCGCGCTGAAAACAAAAGGGGGGGGAAACTGTGAAGGGGGGGTGATGCAGTGAACTCGCCGGTGAGAATCCATGACCGTGCTACCGGCAACTTCTACTGTACAGTATATTTTAATTTTTCCCCCTTTGAATACTCATCGCCCCCAAGTCACCCCCCACTTATTTTATTGCCCCCCTGATCCCCCAAAATCCCCACAAAGAAACGATTAGGGTTTTGGTTTTTTTAAGTAAAAAATGAAATTTTGTTGTTTGAATTATGTTCAAATTTTTACATCTTTGTTTTAGGATATAAGATGGTAAAAGTTTTTTTCCCTGAATATAATTATACAAAATAATTATCAATTTTTTATTTAAATGGTGCTGGTGGGCAGGGTAAAAGTCGGGGGTTTGTCTGGGTCCGGGGTTCAATCCTTGGGCCCAGCACGATTTATTGATTAAACCCAAACCCTTCCTTTACCTCTGACAACATCTTTTGAATTGGGGAATCCCGGCCTCCACCATGGTTCGGTCCCACATTAAACTGTAGGGCCTATTTATTTTTCAATACGTTCCCTTACCTTAGCGTAAGTTGTATAACCCGAAAGGGTAGTAAGACCCGGTAAATAATAATTAGTAGAATTTAAATTAACTATGGTTTGAGTATTTGTTTTTAAAAGTTTTCATAAGGGGTTTTTTTCTTTTTTTATATTTTAGTTGGACCCCCAACGTTTTTTGAGCATACTTTTTTTTCTATGGTTTAAAATTTCAGGGTGGCCCCAAAAAACATCCCACCCGGGCCATAGTTTGGTTGACTTTAAAAAGATTAAGAGAAAAAAAATAAAATGAACGAAAGGGTTTAAGATTTTTCTTTAAATCAACATTAAAAATCTAAATTCGAAACTGTCTGACTCGTGACCATTAAAAAATCCTGCATTTAAATTTTGACATAGTTTTTGAACTCTCATTCAATAAACTATCCTAGTTATGAGGTGTTGTATCAGAAAAACTCGTTTCAGTTGTGAAGGATATAAGTCTTATATTCGATATTTTTTACTTTTAAAAAACCCAAAATTGGATTTTTAATTTTTCCCAATAAAACTATCCCGTACTGCTAGTACCTTGCAGCCACGGGCTTGCATAGCACTCCTGGCATCAAGGCCCCGTGTATACAGGTCGGTACTAAGAAGCTCCAACCCCCCACCCCGGGGTTGGCATGATCCGGATAGGGCCGTACCGGGGACAAGAAAAACTCCCCCCCCCCTTCCAGTGTATTTTGGTATCTGGGCCCAGGGAACGTGCTTCCAACTATTCAGGATGGTCCCAAGCTTTTTTTTTCTCCAGAAGGACCATTTCGAGCCCACTCTTTTCCGTGTGTAGGGAAAGGGGTTCGGCCATTTCGGTGGGAAATAATTCCCCACTATGTGGTTTTGGGAGCGTGGGGCGACACGTCTAGCAATCACTATACTAACTGTCTAGGGAAAAACCGGAGCTCAAAACGGTTCACTGCACAAACGAGAGGCCCAGGCTACAGGCCCCAAAACCCAAGTGCCAAGGCCCAAAGGGCCCCAAAACCCCCAAAGGGCCCAGGCCGCGAGGCCGGAAGCCCCGGGGCCCGGGGCCCCCCCGCTCTGCCAAAGTATCACCTTTACGTTAAATGCACCCTTTCCCCCAAGTAAAACCATTTTTTGGGCCCCGCACCCTGAGTGGAGCCCCTGACGTGGGGTTCGGCCCCGCCCTGTGTACTACTTTAACGAAAGTAGTCACATGGAGGCTACCAGTCCCAGGGCCACCATAAAACCTGTAGGGAACCCATCAAGCATCAGTTCTCTGCACGGGAATAAACCATGAAACAAACTTTTAAAACCTTTGGTTCCGAAATACATAAAAAACAAAAAGATTTTTGCTAGGGTAGATCCCTAGATCAAAAAATCTGGCCCCTCCCGTGTTAGAGAAATAGAATTAGGGTGACTTGCATTGGTTAACTCATGGTCTACACGTCAATTTCGCAAAAATCTGGACTTTTTTTTTGACAGAAAATGATTAGGTTTGATGCGTAATAGCCCGAACGGTAGTAAGACGCGGGGATGTAAAAAAAAATAATAATAATAATGATTAGGGCTCGAATCTCAACAGGGGTGTACACTCCGTTTTCCCTAAGAGGTAGCAGTTTTACCTTACGTATTTCCTATGGCCCTATCTTTTAAGCTGCACCATAGTGTAATAATACAAAGTAGCTAGTTAGCTATTGTTCAGGGTAAGCGAAGGGTTACCCTGGGGGTGTATTTCAAATGTGACCTTTCACGGGGTTTTTTTTTTACATCCCCTTTTTATTCTAATGCTATTGCACTCCCCCAAAGACAACCTTCCTTATTCCTACCCCTTGATTAAGCCGTTAATAGCCCTTGTGTCAATTTGTGTTAATAAAAGAACTAATTAATTGGTGTTGTAGAAAACTCGAACATGGAAATTTGGTTGAAAGGCTATCTCACATTTCCCGCTCTAGTGTATAGGCAGTACAGGGATGATGCCACGTAGAGCTTAAATACAAGCTCATCGTTCAGCGGATTTTGATCGGATTAAACTTTTTTTTTATGGTTAAAAGATATTGTCCTTTATCTATAAATTAGGCGTCACGTTAGGGATTTACATCTGTCACTTTTGAATTTTATAGCGAAAACCTATATTAACCAGAAGCAAGTAATAGCAAAGTTGGTCGAAAACAAATATGTTTGTATTTTCTCACGTTTCTCCATACCAAAAATCATACTATAAACAATGTGCTTTTTATGTGTGTCCGGGTATTAATTTCTTTTCAATGAATCAAGTAAAAAGTCGTCATAAGACAAGAATTGGTGTATGTGAGATTTTTCAAATCGATATAAAAACACTAATAAAGACATAACATTTTACATTTCTTTGTATAAAAGGAGTACGAAAAACGAGATAAGTGGGTTTGAATGGGCAACAGAGATAAATGTAGCTCTGTTTTTATATATACTCTTCCCAAGTCTTTCTCAAAATCTGAGTAAATAAAACTAGGTCAAGAAACACATCAATATCAATAGTTTTTTGGCTATATTTGTAAACTAACTAAAAATCGGCATACATTAAACCTAATAATTAATTACTAACGGTCACTAGGGGGCTTTGAAATGTCATTTTTGTACCTTGTATTTTTGATAATTAATTAAAAACTATTTTTATCTCAGTTTTATTACTGTCAATTTGTACATCTTTTTAGTACCTTGGGCCAAACGATAAATAAAAATAGTACAGTACATCTGTTATTTCATATTAGTAGGGCTTGTTGCTTTGTAATCCGTGATATGTCCTAATTTGTGCAATAAGACTCGTCACTGTTTTTACACTAATTATAGTCATTATAGATTATTATTCAATGGTGGCACAGTAATTAAAATACACAGCCTAAAATATAAAATTCTTAACCTAACCTGAATTATTGTTTTGGTATTTGAAGGTACGTATAGGGTAATTATATGGATTAGTTTATGCTCAGTTGGCAAACACTGAGAAAGACCTTGAGGAGACGATGATCTCTGACAAACGATTATTGTTTGTTGTTTAACTTTGAGACGTACGAACACAATGAACTCAAATTAGCAAGTGCCAGATTAACTTGAAATTATATTAAATAAAGTGCCCAGTTTTTTATGCATCCCAATTTGATTCAAAATTTTTAAAATTATCTAGGAGTCTGCTAAAAAAAAATTTGTAATTTTTTTAAAAGTTATTATTTTCAAAATTCTGTAAAAGTGATTATAAACATGGGTTCTTTTTCCACTGCAATAACACGTCGTTATCTTCATAGTATATTTAAAATATTTTAATCCCCAATCCGTAATGGCTTCCAATACATACCTATTTTAGTAAATCTTAATTTTAAACATGCTTTACTAGTTTCTAGTACATGTCAAACGTCAAAATAAATAGATAGTATTAAAATAAAATTATATATTTATTCTAAGCGACAGAAAATGTTGCTGGCTTGGGTGGCCGTCCTGTTTCCACCCTCAAAAAAAACATCACGTATGTCCATTGTCCACCGTCCACGTTATAAAAACAAACTACTGCCGCTGCAAAATTTTTAAAGTTGTTTTTTTTGTAAACTTAATTACATTAAATTTGTTTAATAGTTTGTTTATGGGTGAGTGTATCTTCAATTTTTACTACTATAAGCTATGTACAGTATTTCAAATGTCGTTTACTTCTTTAATAAATATAATAAACATTTATTATTAAATAGTGGACTATCTACATTTTCTCATAGTGCCAAATAACGTTTAATTTCATGGTCAAGGGTTTGAATTTTGGGGGGAAACAACTTGAATAAATCATGTTCGAACAGATTAGTGTCAAAAAAATGAAAAAAAGGTTTTGGTGAAGGGTTTTGCTGGAGGCTACTTCCCATTAGAAAAATAACAATACATAAAACTCGCCAAACAATCCACATGATCATAAATTTTCTCCTATTGCATTATCAAAATATACTGTTTTTTAGAAGGGAAGGCTAGAGCTAGCTGGGCCCTTTATGTTTAACCTTTAATTTAATCTCTGAAGTGTAAATTTTTTAACATAAAATGTTATCAAAAGTTAGCTTGTTTTTTTATCTTTTATTTATTTTTTAATAAAACTTTAATCCAAAGATTTAATTTTTATAACTTCTCAGGATTATGTTTAATAGCTGTACTTCTCAACTGGGTTACCTATAACTTAGAATTTTAAAATATCAAACCCTTTCTTAAATAAAGTTGTTATTCTGAAACGTTCTGCCACACTTCTTGGTGCTTCCCCAAATGTAGCACCCTTGGTCAAAATTTGGCCAGTTCATTATTGATCCTGTTTTTCCTGACTTGGCTATTAAGGACAGGTAAAAATGCTTTTTTTGGGAATTCAAACAGTCTTAGGTTTTCCCCTCTTGACCAGTATGTGAAAAAAAAATCTTTTGTGGGTTTGTATGAAACACAACTTGTCTATTTTTTGACAATAAAAAATGATTGAGGATTGGATCAAGGAAGGCAGTGTTACAATTTATTTCGGTGTCTCATGCATCCTGTTGGGAAAATTGGATAGTGGTATACCCCAGCTAAGCTATATTTAAAACTGTGCGGGTTTTTATAAGCTCAATGATAGAATGGTTTTTACTAAGCCATAAAAAATTATTCAAACAAAATATTTGAAAAGAACCCAAAATTTAATGGGCTATACTGAAGATTAATCATAGAAGAAATTAAATGTGTCTTTAAAGATATGGTGGAGGAGTAAATAGGTGGAAAACCACTAACAATTATCAATTTGGTCCAATTGCCAATGAAAATAACTTATCAACCGACAGTAACTTCTCCAAGTACCGTTTAGTTTTTTTCCGATTCCTCTTAAAATCCTCGCGTCTAAAGATTCCATTGTTAAAATTTGGGGTCGACTACATTGGTAGGCTACCATTACTGAGGAACAAAAAACTTGTCTAATGGATTATGCCTTTGTAGGTAAGATTCTTTAAGAACAGGCCTTTTAGAAAAATACAAACATATTTTATTGCAGTGCACATTGATGTTATTTGACTAGATATTATTAGTTTTATTTTTATCAGTATTGAAAATATCTATCAAAAGTGACAGCTGCAGATCATATAGCTTGACACATTAATATGTGAAATTAGATCTAGTAACTTTTCTAGCGTTCAGATAGGGCTCTTTCTTTGATAATGGACTGTTAGGTGGTTGGACACAAAGTGTAAGAAGGGGTAGGGAATTTCCTTGACTGTGGTCAATTTAACTTCAATGTTTCGCTGGTAAAAGCCCAAAACCCTCCATAGGGGCCAAGTAGACCTACACATTGGTACCAGGATTGAGCCACAATGTAAAGTACCCGGGTGTTACCTGAAGCAGCCACGCGGATTCATTTTATGCTTCAAACAGACCAATAAAAAAAATCATTCATTTCTTCTTCCTATCTTTTAATAAGATTAGAAATAATCACAAAAAAAAATTGAATTTAAATTTAAAGGGTTTTTACTTGAAACTATAATATGTGTGTTTAATAAACATAAATAAAACAAATTGTAGTTTAAAAGATGCTTTATATTGTTTTTTTAAAACATAGTAAAGGTGAAATAATATAAAATAAGTTTTCACTAAATCTTTATCAAAACCATTAAGTTATGTACACTATTTTTATTTCCTAAAAAAACACAAAGTTTCATTTATTTTATTTTTATTTTTATTTCTCTAGAAAAACTGTAATGAAATGATGCATATAGACATAGGATTCAAAGAAAACTTAAATTTTAGATTTTAATATATTATAAAATATTAGACGGGAAAATTTTAAAAAAATTTATTATTTGACCATCTTATAATTAACTTTTAAATTTTATTTTCTGTGAACTAAAGTCCTATTTTTACAGCTGTTTCAAGTGGCACATCATTTGCATTGGCGTCGTCCTCACGGTTCGATTTCTCTGGTATTTCAGATGTACAAGCAATGGCTGCTTCCACGCAGATACACACAATTTTTTGGTGGATACTTAGGATCAATTCTCTTCGTTCTAATACTAACTGTATCCTTTCTGAAACTCATTAAAATAAGACCACAAAAAAGTACCTACAGTAACTTACTTTTATTTTACACCCTTTGGAGTCTTCTCACTACCTAAATTATCTAAGAAAAAGAATAAAATGATTGAATTTGCTCAAAATATGTCTGCTTTCAGTCCAATTTTCATAGGAAATACCCTTTTATGACATTAGAAAAGTTTTTAAATCTACTTTCATGTATTCATTAATAACACTAATAATAATTATAAGTAATTCCCCACTACTCGTGCTATGAGTGGGCGTGGGGCGCACACGTTCTAGCACATGCACTACTACTAACTGTCTAGGAAAAAACCCCGGGGCTCTAAAACGTTTTACTGCACAAACGAGAGGCCCAGGCTCACAGGCCCAGAACTCCCAAGTGCCAAGGCCGAGAGGCCAGAACCCCAAGTGCCGAGCCGCGAGGTCCGGAACGCCCCGGGGCCGGACCCCCCGCTCTGCCAACGCTATCACTCATCAGCGATTAAACTGCAACCCTTCCACAGAGTACAACCCATTTCTGGCCAGCACCAAGAGTGGAGCCCGTGACGTGGGCTTTCGGCCCAGCCCTGTGTACTACTTATAACGAAGTAGTCACATGGAGGCATACCAGTCCACAGGGCACCCATAACACCTGTAGGTAACCGATGCAAGCAACAGTCTCTCTGCACGGGGAATGAAAACCCAAAGAAACAAACAGTATAAGCCTTTTGGGTTTCCCAAGTACAGTAGATAACAAAAGATTTTCTGCTAAGGAGTAGATCCCTAGATCAAAAGTCTGCCCATCCTGTGTTTAGAGTAATAGAATTAGGTGACTTGCATTGGTTAACTCATGGTCTAACACGTCAATTTCGAAATCTGGACTTTTTTGTGAAGAAATGATTAGGTTCGATGCGTATTACCCCGAACGGGTAGTAAGACGCGGTGATGATAACAATAATAATAATAAAAAATGATTAGGCTCGAATCTCAACAGGGGTGTACACTCCGTTTTCCCAAAGAGGTAGCATTTTTTTACCTTACGTACTTTCCTATGGCCCAAATCTTATAAGCTGCACCTTTGTGTAATAATACAAAGAAAGTTGTTAGCTATTTTTCAGGGTAAGCAAAGGGTTCATGGGGGTGTATTTCAAATGTGACTTTCACGGGGTTTTTTTTTTACATCCCCTTTCTATTCTAATGCTATTGCATCACCCCAAAGACAACCTTCCTTATTCCTACCTCTTAGATTAAGCCGTTAACCCCTTGTGTCAAATTTGTGTTAATAAAAGAACTAATTAATTGGTGTTGTAGAAAACTCGAACATGGAATTGGTTTGAAAGGCTATTCTCACTTTCCCTGCTCTAGTGTATAGGAAATTTACAGGGATGATGCCACGTAGAGCTTAAATACAAGCTCATCGTTCATCGGATTTTGATCGGATTAAACTTTTTTTTTTATGGTTAAAAGATTTTGGGTCCATATACTATAAATTAGGCGTCAACGTTGGGGGATTTACATCTGTCACTTTTGAATGTTAAGCGATACCTATATTAACCAGAAGCAAGATAATAGCAAATTTGGGTCGAAAACAAATATTGTTTGTTTTTTCTCAACGTTTCTCCATACCAGAATCATACTATAAACAATGTGCATTATGTGTGTGGTCACTGGTATTAATTTCATTAAAATGAATCAAGTAAAAAGTCGTCATAAGACAAAAATTTGGTGTAATGTGAGATTTTCAAATCGATATAAAAACACTAATAAGACATAACATTTTAAAATTTTCCTTGATTAAAAGGAGTACAGAAAAACGAGATAAGTGGGTTTGAATGGCAACAAGATAATATAGTAGCTCTGTTTTTATATATTCTCTTTCCCAAGTCTTTCCAATCTGAGTTTAAAAATAAGAACTAGGTCAAGAAACACATCAAAAATCAATAGTTTTAGGCTATATTTGTAAACTAAACTTAAACTCGGCATACATTAACCCTAATAATTAATTACTAACGGTCATAGGGTGCTTTGAATGTCATTTTTTTTACCTTGTATTTTTGATAATTAATTAAAAACTATTTTATCTAGCTTTTATTACTGTCAATTGTACATCTTTGTTTAGTACCTATGGGCCAAACGATAAATAAAAAAAAGTACAGTACATCTGTTATTTCATATTAGTAGGGCTTGTTGCTTTGTAATCCCTGATATAGTCCTAATTTGTGCAATAAGATCTCGTCACTGTTTTTACACTAATTATAGTCCATTATAAAATATATTATTCAATGGTGGCCAGTAATATAAAATACACCAGCCCAAAATATAAAAATTCTTAACCTAAAACCTGAATTATTGTGTTGGTATTTTGAAGAGTAACGTATAGGGTAATTATATGGATTATTTAGCTCAGTTGGCAACATGAGAAAAGACCCTTTAGGAGACTGATGATCTCTGACAAACGATTATCTGTTTTGTGTTTAACTTTGAGAGTACGAAAACAATGAACTCAAATTAGCAAGTGCCAGAATTTTAAATTGAAAATTATATTAAATAAAGTGCCCAGTATTTTATGCATCCCAAGTTTGATTCATAATTTTAAAATTATCTAGGAGTCTGCTAAAAAAAAAAATTTGTAATTTTTTTAAAAGTTATTATTTTCAAAATTCTGTAAAAGTGATTATAAACATAGGTTCTTTTTCCACTGCATATAAAAACGTCGTTTCATCATAGTATATTTAAAATATTTTAAACTCAATCCGTAATGGCTTCCAATACATATCCTATTTTTAGTAAATTTAATATTAAACATGCTTTACTAGTGCTAGTACTGTCAAACGTCAATAAATAGATAGTATTAAAAAAAATTATATATTTATTTTAAGCGACAGAAAATGTTGGGTGGCTTGGGTGGCCATCCTGTTTCCACGTCAATAAAAAACATCACGTATGTCCATTGTCCACCCTCCAAAGTTATACAAAACAAACTACTGCCGGCTGCAAATTTTTAAAGTTGTTTTTTTTGTAAACTTAATTACATTAAAATTTTTTTAATAGTTTGATCAATGGGTGAGTGTATCTTCAATTTGAAATACTATAAGCTATGTACAGTATTTCACTGTCGTTTACTTCTTTAATAAAATATAATAAACATTTATTTTTAAATAGTGGACAATCTACATTTTCTCATAGTGCCAAATAACGTTTAATACATGGTCAGTTCAAATTTTTTGGGGTGAAACAACTTGAATAAATCATGTTCAGAACAAGATTAGTGTCAAAGAAATAAAAAAAAAGGTTTAGGTGAAGGGGTCTGCTGGAGGCTACTTCCCATTAGAAAAATAACAATACATAAAACTCGCCAAACAATCCCACATGATCATAAAATTTTCTCCTATTGCATTATTTAAAATATTACTGTTTTTAGAAGAGGAAGGGTAGAGCTAGCTAGGCTAAAGTTTTTAACCTTTAACTTTAATCTCTGAAGTGTGAATTTTAACAAAAAAATGTTTTTCAAAAGTTAGCTTGTTTTTTTATCTTTTATTATTTTTATAAAAACTTTAATCCAAAGATTTAATTTTTATAACTTCTTTAGGAATATGTTAATAGCTGACTTCTCAACTAGGGTTTCCTATAAATTAGAATTTTAAAATATCAAACCCTTTCTTAAATAAAGTTGTTTTCTGAAACGTTCTGCCACACTTCTTGGTGCTCTCCAATGTAGCACCCTTGGTCACAATTTGGGCCAGATCATTATTGATCCTGTTTTTTTCCTGACTTGGCTATTAAGGACAGGTAAAAATGCTTGTTTGGAGAATTCAAACAGTCTTAGTTTTCCCCTCTTGACCAGTATGTGAAAAAAAAAAAACTGTTGTGGGTTTTGTATGAAACACAACTTTCTATTTTTTGAAAAATAAAATATGATTGAGGCATTGGATCAAGGAAAGGCAGTGTTACAATTTATTTCGGGTCTCATGACATCCTGTTGGGAAATTGGATAGTGGTATCACCTACTAGCTATATTAAAACTGTGCGGGTTTGATAAGCTCAATGATAGAAGAGTATTACTAAGCCATAAAAAAATTATTCAAAAAAAAAATATTTGAAAAGAACCAACATTTAAATGGGCTATATCTGAAGATTAATCATAGAAGAAATTAAATGTTTTCATTTAAAGATATGGTGGAGTGTAAATAGGTGAAAACCACTTAACAGATTATCAATTTGGTCCAATTGCCAATGAAAAATAACTTATCAACCGACAGTAACTTTCTCCAAGTTACCGTTTAGTTTTTTTTTCCGATCCTCTTAACTCCTCGCGGTCTAAGATTCCATTGTTAAAATTTGGGGTCGACTACATTGGGTAGGCTACCATTACTGAGGAACAAAAACTTGTCTAATGGATTATGCCATAGTAGGTAAGATTCTTAAGAACAGGCCTTTTAGAAAAATACAAACATATTTTATTGCAGTGACACATTGATGTTATTTGACTAGATATTATTAGTTTTATTTTATCAGTATTGAAAATATCTATCAAAAGTGACAGCTGCAGATCATATAGCTTGACACATTAATATGTGAAATTAGATCTAGTAACTTTTCTAGCGTTCAGATAGGGCTCTTTCTATGATAATGGACTGTTTAGGTGGTGGACACAAAGTGTAAGAATGGTAGGGAATTTCCTTGACTGTTGTCAATTTAACTTAATGTTTCGCTGGTAAAATTTCCAAACCCCCATAGGGCCAAGTAGCCCCTACACATTGGTACCAGGATTGAGCCACAATGTAAAGTATCCGGTGTTACCTGAAGCAGCCACGCGGATTCCTTTTTATGTTTCAAAACAGACCATAAAAAAACTCATTCATTTTTCTTCCTATCTTTTAATAAAGATTAGAAATAATCACAAAAAAAAATTGAATTTAAATTTGAAGGTTTTTACTTGAAATATAATTATGTGTGTTTAAATAGAACATAAAATAAAACAAATTGTAGTATTAAAAGATGCTTTAATATTGTTTTTTATAACATAGTAAAGGTGAAATAAATATAAAAAAAGTTATCACTAAATCTTTATCAAAACATTAAGTTATGTACACTATTTTTATTTCCTAAATAACCAAAGTTTCATTTATTTTATTTTATTTTATTTCTCTAGAAAAACTGAAATGAAATGATGCATTATAGACATAGGATTCAAAGAAACTTAAATTTTAGATTTTAATATATTATAAAAATATAGACGGGAAATTTAGAAAAATATTATTTGACCCATCTTATAATTAACTGTTAATTATTTTCTGTGAACTATAGTCCTATTTTTTACAGCTGTTTCAAGTGGCACATCATTGCTTTGGGGCGTCAGTCCTCACGGTTCTGATATTCTTGGTATGCAGATGTACAAGCAATGGCTGTCTTCCACGCAGATACACACAATATTTGGTGGATACTTAGGATCAATTCTCTTGTTCTAATACTAACTGTATCCTTCTGAAATCATTAAAAATAAGACCACAAAAAAGTACCTACAGTAACTTACTTTTATTTTCACATTTTGGAGTCTTCTCACTCCCTAAATTATCTAAGAAACAGAATAAAATGATTGAATTTGCTCAAAGTATGTCTGCTACAGTCCAAATTTTCATGGGAAAATACCTTATATTGACAATTAGAAAAGTTTCTAAAAACTACTTTTATGTATTCCCTTAATAAAACTAATAATAATTATAAGTAATTCCCCACTACTCGTGCGTATGATGGAGCGTGGAGGCGCACCACGTTCTAGCACATGCACTACTACTAACTGCTAGGAAAACACCGGAGCTCTAAAACGGTTCACTGCACAAACGGAAAAGGCCAGGCTCACAGGCCAGAACTCCAGTGCCAAGCCGAGAGGCCCAAACCCCAAGTGCCGAGGCCCCGAGGTCCGGAACGCCCGGAGCCCGGACCCCGCCGCTCTGCCAACGTATCACTCATCAGCGATTAAACTGCACCTTCCCACAGAGTACAACCCATTTCTGGGCCAGCACCATGAGTGGAGCCCGTGACGTGGCTTTCGGCCAGCCCTGTGTACTACTTATAACGAAAGTAGTCACATGGAGGCATACCATCCACAGGGCCACCCATAACACCTGTAGGTAACCGATGCAAGCATCAGTCTCTCTGCACGGGAATGAAACCAATGAAACAAACAGTATAAGCCTTTGGTTCCGAAGTACAGTAGATAACAAAAGATTTTCTGCTAAGGAGTAGATCCCTAGATCAAAAAGTCTGGCCCATCCTGTGTTAGAGTAATAGAATTAGGGTGACTTGCATTGGTTAACTCATGGTCTAACACGTCAATTTCGCAAAAATCTGGACTTTTTTGTGACAGAAATGATTAGGTTCGATGCGTATAGCCCGAACGGGTAGTAAGACGCGGTGATGATAACAATAATAATAATAATAATGATTAGGCTCGAATCTCAACAGGGGTGTACACTCCGTTTTCCCTAAGAGGTAGCAGTTTTACCTTACGTACTTTCCTATGGCCCTATCTTATAAGCTGCACCATAGTGTAATAATACAAGTAAGCTAGTTAGCTATTGTTCAGGGTAGCGAAGGGTTACATGGGGTGTATTTCAATGTGACCTTTCACGGGGTTTTTTTTTTACATCCCCTTTCTATTCTAATGCTATTGCACTCCCCCAAAGACAACCTTCCTTATTCCTACCTCTTAGATTAAGCCGTTAATAGCCCTTGTGTCAAATTTGTGTTAATAAAAGAACTAATTAATTGGTGTTGTAGAAAACTCGAACATGGAAATTGGTTGAAAGGCTATCTCACATTCCTGCTCTAGTGTATAGGCAGTACAGGGATGATGCCACGTAGAGCTTAAATACAAGCTCATCGTTCAGTCGGATTTTGATCGGATTAAACTTTTTTTTTTATGGTTAAAAGATATTGTCCATATACTATAAATTAGGCGTCACGTTAGGGGATTTACATCTGTCACTTTTGAATGTTTATAGCGATACCTATATATAACCAGAAGCAAGATAATAGCAAAGTTGGTCGAAAACAAATATGTTTGTATTTTCTCAACGTTTCTCCATACCAGAATCATACTATAAACAATGGTGCATTTATGTGTGTGTCACTGGTATTAATTCATTACAATGAATCAAGTAAAAAGTCGTCATAAGACAAGAATTGGTGTAATGTGAGATTTTCAAATCGATATAAAAACACTAATAAAGACATAACATTTTACATTTTCTTTGATATAAAAGGAGTACAGAAAAACGAGATAAGTGGGTTTGAATGGGCAACAGAGATAATATAGTAGCTCTGTTTTTATATATACTCTTCCCAAGTCTTTCTCAAATCTGAGTAAATATAAGAACTAGGTCAAGAAACACATCAATATCAATTTGTTTTAGGCTATATTTGTAAACAAAACAAAAACTGGGCATACATAACCCTAATAATTAATTACTAACGGTCACTAGGGTGCTTTGAAATGTCATTTTTGTACCTTGTATTTTGATAATTAATTAAAAACTATTTTATCTCAGCTTTTATTACTGTCAATTTGTACATCTTTGTTTAGTACCTATGGGCCAAACGATAAATAAAAATAGTACAGTACATCTGTTATTTCATATTAGTAGGGCTTGTTGCTTTGTAACCCGTGATATAGTCCTAATTTGTGCAATAAGATCTCGTCACTGTTTTTACACTAATTATAGTCATTATAATATTTTATATTCAATGGTGGCACAGTAATATAAAATACACAGGCCTAAAATATAAAAATTCTTAACCTAACCTGAATTATTGTGTTGGTATTTTGAAGAGTAACGTATAGGGTAATTATATGGATTATTTTTAAGCTCAGTTGGCAACACTGAGAAAGACCTTGAGGAGATGATGATCTCTGACAAACGATTATCTGTTTTGTGTTTAACTTTGAGACGTACGAACACAATGAACTCAAATTAGCAAGTGCCAGATTAACTTGAAAATTATATTAAATAAAGTGCCCAGTATTTTATGCATCCCAAGTTTGATTCATAATTTTAAAATTATCTAGGAGTCTGCTAAAAAAAATTTGTAATTTTTTTAAAAGTTATTATTTTCAAAATTCTGTAAAAGTGATTAAAAAACATAGGTTCTTTTTCCACTGCATATAACACGTCGTTATCATCATATATATTTAAAAATATTTTAATCTCAATCCGTAATGGCTTCCAATACATATCCTATTTTTAGAAAAATCTTAATATTAAACATGCTTTACTAGTGCTAGTACAGGGTCAAAACGTCAAATAAATAGATAGTATTAAAATAAAATTATATATTTATTTCTAAGCGACAGAAAATGTTGCTGGCTTGGGTGGCCATCCTGTTTCCCACGTCAATAAAAACATCACGTATGTCCATTGTCCACCGTCCACGTTATACAAAACAAACTACTGCCGGCTGCAAATATTTTTAAAGTTGTTTTTTTTGTAAACTTAATTACTTAATTTGTTTTAATAGTTTGATCATGGGTGAGTGTATCTTCAATTTGACTACTATAAGCTATGTACAGTATTTCACTGTCGTTTACTTCTTTAATAAAATATAATAAACATTTATTATTAAATAGTGGACCTATCTACATTTTCTCATAGTGCCAAATAACGTTTAATACATGGTCAGGTTCGAAATTTTTGGGGGGAAACAACTTGAATAAAACATGTTCAGAACAGATAGTGTCAAAGAAATGAAAAAAAGGTTAGGTGAAGGGTCTGCTGGAGGCTACTTCCCATTAGAAAAAAACAATACATAAAACTCGCCAAACAATCCCACATGATCATAAAATTTTCTCCTATTGCATTATCAAAATATTACTGTTTTTAGAAGAGGAAGGCTAGAGCTAGCTAGGCCTATGTTTTTTTAACCTTTAACTTTAATCTCTGAAGTGTGAATTTTAACATAAAAAGTTATCAAAAGTTAGCTTGTTTTTTTAATTTTTTTTTATTTTTATAAAAACTTTAATCCAAAGATTTAATTTTTATAACTTCTCAGGAATATGTTAATAGCTGTACTTCTCAACTAGGTTACCTATAACTTAGAATTTAAAATACAAACCCTTTTTTTAAAATAAAGTTGTATTCTGAAACGTTCTGCCACACTTCTTGGTGCTCTCCAAAGTAGCACCCTTGGTCACAATTTGGCCAGATTTATTATTGATTGTTTTTCCCGACTTGGCTATTAAGGACAGGTAAAAATGCTTGTTTGGAGAATTCAAACAGTCTTAGGTTTTCCCCTCTTGACCAGTATGTGAAAAAAAAAATCTGTTGTGGGTTTTGTATGAAACACAACTTGTCTATTTTTTGACAATAAAATATGATTGAGGCATTGGATCAAGGAAAGGCAGTGTTACAATTTATTTCGGTGTCTCATGACATCCTGTTGGAAAATTGGATAGTGGTATACCTAGCTAGCTATATTAAAACTGTGCGGGTTGATAAGCTCAATGATAGAAGAGTATTACTAAGCCATAAAAAATTATTCAAAACAAAATATTTGAAAAGAACCAACATTTAAATGGGCTATATCTGAAGATTAATCATAGAAGAAATTAAATGTGTCATTTAAAGATATGGTGGAGGAGTAAATAGGTGAAAACCACTTAACAGATTATCAATTTGGTCCAATTGCCAATGAAAATAACTTATCAACCGACAGTAACTTCTCCAAGTACCGTTTAGTTTTTTTTCCGAATCCTCTTAACTCCTCGCGGTCTAAAGATTCCATTGTTAAAAATTTGGGGTCGACTACATTGGGTAGGCTACCATTACTGAGGAACAAAAACTTGTCTAATGGATTATGCCATAGTAGGTAAGATTCTTTAAGAACAGGCCTTTTAGAAAAATACAAACATATTTTATTGCAGTGACACATTGATGTTATTTGACTAGATATTATTAGTTTTATTTTATCAGTATTGAAAATATCTATCAAAAGTGACAGCTGCAGATCATATAGCTTGACACATTAATATGTGAAATTAGATCTAGTAACTTTTCTAGCGTTCAGATAGGGCTCTTTCTATGATAATGGACTGTTAGGTGGGTGGACACAAAGTGTAAGAATGGGTAGGGAATTTCCTTGACTGTGTGTCAATTTAACTTCAATGTTTCGCTGGTAAAAGTCCAAACCTCCATAGGGGCCAAGTAGACCTACACATTGGTACCAGGATTGAGCCACAATGTAAAGTATCCGGTGTTACCTGAAGCAGCCACGCGGATTCATTTTATGCTTCAAACAGACCATAAAAAAACTCATTCATTTCTTCTTCCTATCTTTTAATAAAGATTAGAAATAATCACAAAAAAAAATTGAATTTAAATTTGAAGGTTTTTACTTGAAACTATAATTATGTGTGTTTAATAGAACATAAAAATAAAACAAATTGTAGTATTAAAAGATGCATTATATTGTTTTTTTTATAACATAGTAAAGGTGAAATAAATATAAAAATAAGTATATCACTAAATCTTTATCAAAACATTAAGTTATGTACACTATTTTTATTTCCTAAATAACACAAAGTTTCATTTATTTTATTTTATTTTTATTTCTCTAGAAAAACTGTAATGAAATGATGCATTATAGACATAGGATTCAAAGAAACTTAAATTTTAGATTTTAATATATTATAAAATATTAGACTGGAAATTTAGAAAAATATTATTTGACCCATCTTATAATTAACTGTTAATTATTTTCTGTGAACTATAGTCCTATTTTTTACAGCTGTTTCAAGTGGCACATCATTTGCATTGGCGTCAGTCCTCACGGTTCTGATATTCTCTGGTATGCAGATGTACAAGCAATGGCTGTCTTCCACGCAGATACACACAATATTTGGTGGATACTTAGGATCAATTCTCTTCGTTCTAATACTAACTGTATCCTTCTGAAACTCATTAAAATATAAGACCACAAAAAAGTACCTACAGTAACTTACTTTTATTTTACACATTTTGGAGTCTTCTCACTACCTAAATTATCTAAGAAACAGAATAAAATGATTGAATTTGCTCAAGTATGTCTGCTACAGTCCAATTTTCATAGGAAATACCTTATATGACAATTAGAAAAGTTTCTAAATCTACTTTCATGTATTCATTAATAACACTAATAATAATTATATTAAAATGTTATCTTTTTTTGGCCACAAAAAAGTTTTTATTTTCCCATATAAATTGGACTGTATATCACATTTTGTAAAAAAAAAAAAGTACAAAGCTTGCCCCACAACAAATCGGATCGAAACTGATCAGAATAGTCAGAATCGGAACCCAAGAACGTAAACATTTTTATCTGCAAACTGGTTCAGAATTCAATTCATGTCAGTCAGAAGACAACAACGAGAGAGAGTAAATCGATTTTAGTGATTTGTTGATAATGAATGATAGCAGCATTGAATAGGAGGAAATGGTGGTTGCTTTGTGCATTGCTGCTGATGCCGATGTAGACGAGGAAGAAAATGGCTTCAAAAATATTTTGAGTGCATGACTTGAATGCAACATAACATTTCTGAGCTCTCTTCCCACGCATTTTCCTTCATAACACAGTTGTAATAATGTTTGTTAACATTATCTTAAATTATAGGGTACTTTTGAACTAAATAGATTTTTTTTATTGTCCAGACATTTTTTTAAATTTTCAAGGAACAGGAAACAAACATCAAGAGATATATAAACTAAACGTGATTGTAGATGACACAACTATTCATTCTTGAGGACACATTTGCATATAGCTTTGGAATCTGTCAAAATATTCCATCCTGGCAAACCGATTTGTTCCATTCCAATCTGACGCTTTTTATCCGAGCCAGTGTGTGGACCTCCATTAAAATGCAGATAGTCAAAATTTTCCGACCCGTTCTGTTTTGATCTGGGCTGTATACAAATAGTCCAAGACTCCCCAGTCAGACTCTTTAGTCTTAGACTTGATTATTTTACACTTCTTGTGTTGTTCATAGCGAAGGCTGCATCAAACTATTTGAATGGCAACAACCTTATTTAAAATGGTGGAAAACGTAAGTTAGTGCTTAGTTAAGTAGTAAGCCTATTTTGGTTGATTACATTTTGTTCACTATCTTAAAAGCTACATTGTAGTAGTATAACCAAACAACCAATATCTCTGTTTTCTCACTATGCGATAAAAACACTTTAACCCTATCAAGACTTGAACCAACATTGTATTTTAGAGATGACTGGGCAATATGTATATACAGGGTTCCTACGCTCTGGAAAGTCAGGGAAAGTCAGGGAAAAAAATAATAGTCAGGGAAAGTCAGGGAAGCTTTAAAAAGGTCAGGGAAAGTCAGGGAAATGACAATTCATGTCTTCATGTCACACTTAGAAAAAACAAAGAAAATATTTTTTCTATTTACTGCGTCATAAGCCACTGCCCCAATGAAGAAAGCTGAGGGGCACTTACCATGCTCAAACTTGCCCTAACACAAGTTTTGGTAGCATTTTATTTCAGAATGTGAACGCAGAGGTCTCCTAGCCTGCACATGACAATTCTTTTAACTTTAGTGATCACTTGTTTTTGTTCTTGTTCAAGGTTTGTCATCGTTATAGTTTGATACAGTGCACCAGGACTGATTAGACTACACCAGCAATGTCTAACAAAAAAACCGTTTTTAACCAGCTCTGGCTAAGCCCAGACCATTTTCCTGAATTCTCATACTGGATAAGTGGTGTTGAAAGTAATAAGCTGCAGGCATTTTGTAAAGTGTGCAAAAAAATTATAAACTTAAGTAATATGGGAAAGCAAGCATTAGCTTCCCATGCAAAAGGACCAACTCATATCAAAACTCTTGAAACTTTGACAAATCAACGCTCTCTGTTGACTTTTTTTTCAAAAAAGTCAAGTGATTCAGGTTCATCGAGCTCCCCAGTTTCAAGAGAATCTCTGGCACACAAAGACATTCTACCTAGTGATGATTCTGCTGGTTGCTCGAAGAGTTTTTCTGTTTCATCGAAAATTGTAACGTCGCAGAAGGAAGCTGTTGCTAAAGTGAAATTAGTGTAGTGCCTCAAAGAAACCATAACACTTTTGTTATAAAAGATGATATAACTAAGGCGGAAGTCATTTGGGCTATGCAAGTTGTTGACAAAAAAATGTCTTTCAATTCGTGCAATAATTTAAGTACAATTTTTCAATTGATGTTTCCCGAGTGTTCCATTGCCAATGCCTTTACCCTTGGTGGAGACAAGGCTGCATACTTCATTGTGCATGGCTTGGCTCCATTCTTTCATAATAATTTACTGGACCGCCTAAAATCATGTAACAACTTTGTAATTTGTTTTGATGAGGCATTGAATAAAGTTATTCAAAGAGGACAGATGGACATTGTAATTAGATTCTGGGACAAGGAAAATCATAAAGTCATCAGTCGTTACTTAAACAGTGTGTTTTTCGATAGGAGCACTGCTGAAGAATTACTGAAGCATTTTCTGGATGGTATTTCTCCTCTTCCACTCTCTAAGTTGATACAAGTGTCAATGGATGGCCCAAATGTCAATTTAAAGTTTATAACACTTCTTCAGGAACACCTCAAATCTGTAACAGACAATGAAGTATGTAGTTTGCTAAATCTGGGAACATGTGGGCTTCATGTTGTTCATGGTTCCTTGAGAACAGGAGTAGAGTCTGTTGATTGGGATATAAGTAGCTTATTACGTCACATGTACTACCTGTTCACTGACTCTCCAGCTCGTCGAGCATTGTTCACCCAGTTGACAGGGTGTACAACTTTTCCATTGAAGTTCTGTGGTGTGCGTTGGTTAGAGAATGCGAAGTGCTTTCAAAGGGCATTACAAATTTGGGACCATGTTATTAAGTTTCTCAAAGAAGCAAAACTTCCTAAAACAAAACCTGTAGAGACACTGAAAAGAGCAGCTGTGATCCATTCCTAAAGTGTAAACTAGCGTTCTGCAAGACAATTGCAGATGAATGTCAGCCTTTCCTGCAACGGTTCCAGACATCAAAACCAATGACTCCATATCTTTTTGAAGCTGTAAGAGAAACTTCTAAGATACCTTATGAATCGTTGTGTGAAACCTGATCTGATGAAGTGCACGGGTCCAAAGTTACTGTCTATTGACACAAAAAAATCAGAAAATTTGATCCTTAGCAAAAATATTGATATAGGATTTGCAACAAAACGTTTGTTAGGAGAAACTGCGATCACAGTAACAGAAAGACAAAAATTAGAATTTATACATGAGTGCCGCAGTATGTTAACCACCATGATTGCAAAACTACAGAAAAAAGTCCCTTAAAACAGAAAGCTGTGAGAGGTTTGTCTTCATTGGATCCTTGTGTTATTCAACATTCACCTCAACTGGCCCAGAAGAGATTTTATTTTCTTTTGGAGGAACTCAACCATGCCAACATCATAAATGATGTTCTGGCTGAAAATGCCAAGAAAGAATACTTGCATTTTTGCAACCTCAAAAAATCTGAGCTTCAAGAAATATTTCGTCCTTGTGATCAGTTTAGTGATGAAGTAGGACTTGACACTATTTATGGTAGCTTTCTAATAGGAGAAGCAAACTACAAACATCTTTGGGAAGTAATAAAGATTTGCCTTGTCTTGTCGCATGGGAATGCAACTGTTGAAGGTGGTTTTTCAGTCAATAAATCTTTACTGGTTGAAAACATGCATGAAAAGACAGTCATTGCACAGCGTCACATTCATGATGAGATACAAGAAGCAGGAGGGATTAAAAATATACACATTAGCAAAAAGATGTTGGATTACGTGAGAGGTGCTCGGAAACGCTATCATGAATACTTAGAGATGAAGAAGCAAGAAAAAAGTGAAAAAGACAAGAAGAAGGCAGAAAAGAGGAAATTAGATATACAAGTTAAAGATTTAGAAGGAGAAAGAAAAAAATTAATGATGGCAACTGAAGAGAAACGAGAAGCAATAGACGTGGAGTTGCAAGAACTGAAGAAGAAGCAAGCTTCACTTTATTAAATATAACATAGTTTCTTATTGTATGACTATAGTGATAATTTTAATAAAAATAAAATTGACTTGAGACATGAATAATATGAAAGCAGACAGAGTTCCTGTTGTAAGCTATTCAGTTCAGGAAATGTACAGTTTAGGTAAAATAAAACTGTAATGATACCAAACTCTTTAGTATGTTCTTAGTGGCCTGTTATTTAATACGTATTTCTGCACATGATACCAAAGGGAATCAAGTTTGTTACAAATTTTTGATAGGGATTATTTTTCCATCATTTTCCCTCAACTGATTGGCAAGATGTCTGCTTTCTTATTCTTCCATGAGAGGTGAGGCATGGTCGGCTGTAAGGGGGAGGAGGCCGAAATAAATTTATTTAAATTAATATTTTCACGTGTATAGTACCGTAAAGTTATAATGGAAATTTTATGAGAAATTGGTCAGGGAACTTGGGAAAATAGTCAGGGAAAAGTCAGGGAGAATATTTCTACAAATACTGTAGGAACTCTGAAATGAGAGAAAATACCACTGTTTTTGCAGTTTTTATATCAAAACTTTTTTTTTTTGCAAAAATAAACAAAAGATTGCTCCAGTATAGAAATAGGTCTAACCCGAGCATTCGTATTAATTGATTTAATTTTTGGTTTTTTTCAATGGTTTATATTATTCTCCTTAGTGTTGTAACAGGCCGTAGGTAACTTGGAAACATCCTTATTTGGAAAGGGATTCCAGACAAAACTTGTTCCCGAAGGTAGGCCAAAATAAAAATAAATGAGAATGACAGTTTTTTTTTGTTGTTTTTTTTATGTAGATGTAAGACATGCAAGTTATTTTAAAACTAAAATTAAGTTGGTCCTCATATTGAGATTCATAAAAAATTATCAAAGTTTATTTTATAATTAATTTTTGGGTGCAGTGTGTATTGGTAATAGCAATGATTGATTTCTGATAAGTGTACCTCACTGTGTTTAATTCCAGTTGTACTTTGTTTGGGGGTTGCCATGACTGCTTCAGGAATGGTGCACAGGGTGTGTACTACCACGTGGTAAGTGGTCGGCCATCTAGCACAGTAATGGTGCAATAGGCGCGAGCCACCGTGTGGCAGCAGATATCTGGTAATAAATGTGTGTGTTGCTTACACTTATCATCATCATTGTCAACTGTTTCCAGCCCGTGGCCAGATGAGTTTGGTAGAATGCCTCTATCCTTCCACCATTATTCCTCCTTTAAGTTGGGGATGTAGGGAACGCAAGAAAAGAACGGTGTTTTTGTAGTTGTTATAACAAAACATTTATTTGGTCAAAATAAATCAAATACAGCTTTATACAAACATAGAGTTTCATTTTCTTCATGTGGTGATATTAACATTTCTTGAATGTGTGTCAAGGATGTCCGGGAATTTCATGAAAAAATTTTCTCTTCCTTTAAAAAGTTTGTTAGAAGATGCCACTATGCTCTTGAAAGATATTCAACAACTGTTGAGGTTATCATGTGAAGAAAATTAATGCTGTTTCTGTTCTATATTTAAGATAATTGATAAGCCATGTGTCGATATAATCATTTGGTTGAGAAAGTGTATGTTAAATAGCTCAAAACAAACAAAAAATGGTACATGCATAAACGTTGCCAAATATTGCTTATTACTTGTAATCAAGTGCGTTTAAGAAATTATGTTAAAAATATTTCTCATGTTGATTTACTTTCTCATGTTTTGGTTTGTTTCCAGCTTTATATTTTCCCTTGTGGCTCTCTACTATGTAAATCGTATCTCCCAAACAAACTTACACAACACAAGTGCCAGTTCAGCCAATCATCACAAAGAAAAAGAAATAAGGTAAAATAAGACATAATAAAAATAATCTGGAGAATTAACTGATATTATTGGTGTCTAAAAATCCATTAAAAGTGCAACAATGCGATGGAATGATTGAATATAAATAAATAATCACTTTTTTTTTTTTAATTTAAATTTTCTAGAAAGGTTGAATTCATTTGTGAACTACCTTTGTAGTTAAGTTGTTTGCAAACTAGAACTTGCACATTATTTGTTCACCAATTCATGACCTACTCATGCCATTATTATTATTATTATTATTATTATTATTATTATATAGTTATAGATACAGTGAAGTCTTACTTAACAAATACCTCTAAATAGTGGATTCTTCTTTGTAAAAGACAACTTAAATTTCCTCAGTAAAATAACTTGGACTCTATGTTTAGAAAAAACTTCCAAATAACAGATCTGGGCACTCTTAAAGATGCATGTTTATGCATAATACTATCTAAACAGCATACAGAAATTAAAAATGCCATCCATCTATAGTATTTGACTGGAGGAATGTTAGGAATGTCATTGTCTTGCATGAAATTTGATTAGTCCCAGTTCTGAAATAGCCTATGGAGTAATAACTACCTTACTTCAGGGTCACACTTTCTAACCCTTCCAAACATCATTGGAGGGTGTGTTCCAGCAGTTTAGTCTGTACTCGTGCACACATATACAGTACAGAAGACCTACTATGAAACATTTCATTTTTGTGTTCTGTGTTTTATTCAATCTTTATAGTAAGATATGTACACTATTTATTCATTTGACATAATTAATCCTACATATACCTCTCACACGACTTCTTTGGTGCTGACTGACAGCTAACAGCTGATAGCTTTGAAAAGTTACTTGACCAAATTATATATCCCTACGCCAAACCATATGATCTGCAACAACGATGGCCTAGAATTAATTATTAATTTGTTCAAGAATATAAATTATAAATAATTTTTTATAAAAAAAAATCCATTTTTTTTAACATTAGTATTATTAACAACATTAAAATGTGAAAAATCTGAATGTCTAATACTACACATAGAAGAAAAAAAGTCAAAACCTTTTAACAGTATTACAACATATTGTTGACCTGGTGGTGTAGGGTTAAAGTGTTAGACTGTGCTGGGGTCCGGGGTTCATTCCTCAATCCCAGCACAGATTTATCTGATTACCAAATCCTTCCTTCACCTCTGACAAGACATCTTGTGAATGTGGGGAATGCCAGGCCTCCACCGTGGTTAGGATTCCACGTTAAACTGGTAGGTCCTTCATTTCATCTCACAATCACCCTACCATTACACATTAGCGTAAGTGCGTATAACCCGAACGGGTAGTAAGACGCGGTGCTAATAATAATAATAATAATAATAATAATGTATCAGAAAACATTCTAAAGTAGTTTAAAGTAAGGAGTGGTAATAAACTTGGAACTTGGATAGAAAACTCAGGAATAGCTATAACAAAATATATAGCTTTCCAATTGAATGAATTAGATAGTTTTAAAATTGGTATATGAATTAAGTGACTTTTAATATTCAAAAGATTGATTTTATTTTGCTTTTAATGAGCTACAAAATGACGTATATAAAAATTTTCTATAAAGTGATATAACATCAACTGAATTAAAACATGGGTTGACGACAAGGCTAAAATACACATATAAAAATATTAAAATTTATTTACAAAACTTGGATACAAAAAATTAAGGACAAAAACAAAGTTTAAAGATCAACAGTGTTGTAAATTAGGTAGTAAAATTGAATTAATGGGTTAGCATCTCCCAATAAGGTTTAATAAAGTAATGAAAATGTTCTAGTTACAACGTTTATGAAAAATATAATAATTTTTATTTTAAGGTTATTTATAAAATTTAAGCCTTATCTTGGTTCAATCCCATTACTCTTGTGATAATCAGCCATTAGAATGATGCTGATTTATATTCTTCCGACATGTTTCGTTATAAAAATACCATAATCATGGACAACGTAAAATTAAATTAAAGAACCACGAAGAAAACTTGAGACTTAAGTTGTACGAAAAATCTATGATAAATTACTTTTATATTCATGATTTTGTAAGACAATTAATAAACAAACAAACTTACCGTCGCTGTGCGGGACACAATATAGAATTAAACAATCAATTTTAGATTCACTCCTCTTAAACAGTTGTAACAAAGTCTCTAATAAAAATACAATAACTTATAACTTGAAGTCTTAGTCTTAGCCTGGTATTATAACTTAAAGTCTTAGCCTGGTATTTTAATCAACACTGGTGAAAGACTTGCAAGTAATTTTTATTACACTTCACAGATTTTTTTGGAATAGTCCTATTATCAAAATTCTAAAACTCGAGGTTTAGCCTAGAGGGCAACACAACACAATCTTGGAGTTAAAAGATTTTTTTATAGTCTTGATACACTTAAATTTTCGAATAATGTCATCGATCATTGAGAAACACTTGCTATTTCATTTTATCACATGTTTTAAGGTTATATTAGATAAATAATTATTCAAAGATCACTACAAACCTGTTTATTTTCCAAAGATAACACGCTCATACACCAAAATAATATTCACAAAAGAACACACAGATTACTTAGTAGCAGAATTAATATTAAAAACAAAACACTTTATTAATCAAATTTGTAATAAAGTTATTAACGGGTAGCATAGACACGCCTAAATACTAATCAATAGTACTAGACTATAAATACTTTGTTCTTCAACTTGTTGACTCACGCACGTGGTTTTTTTAACTGTATTTTATACGATAATTCACTGTTATAATGTATTTTAAAATGGTTAGATTTTGGTTAGGAGAATAAACGTTATTAAAAGCAAGAGAACGTTAAAAGTGACCTTATATGCTGAAAACAAATATGGCCACTGGATAGAAGCTGCCGGTTGAAGACGTAGAAAAAAAGAGGACTGTTGCTGGTTAGGCGGCAAAGGTATTAATACTCAGGGCAGCTATAAAAATTTAATAACTGAATATAATACCATTAAATATAAAATTTCACACTCTATTTAACCTTTAATTGCCACAAGAGTTAAAAAAAACTAAAATGAAATTAACCCAAGACTTTTTTTTTTAAATTGATTATGGAAAGTAAAATTATACTGTAATCTTTGGGGAAGTATTGTTTAAAGTGATTGTAACATTTTTAGTAATAATAATAGTAGTAATTAGTAAATAATTATATTTCCAAGTATGGTGACAAAATTACTTTTAAACAATGTTGGCATAACTGATACCATCTGCTAGCTGTCATGTAAAACCATAGAAGTGGTAAGTCCACTGTACAATACTGTACAGTTCAATAATTAAATTGTTATAGTTAATATCCACAGTAAATGGGTTCATATAGGTTAAACTGTGTTCAAGTAATGTGATTTTTTTAATCCAAATAGCAGACATTAACAAATAACTGAACTATTTTGATCCCGTAAGGTGTCTGCTATTATGATATTTCATTGTACTAAGACACAGATGTTTATTGTAACTATTATTGTTATTTATAGTTTTTATTATAATGTAAATTCACATTCAATCAAGTAGTGAATTAATGGTTTGTGGTTTGGTTGATCAGGATTGCACTGTAATTAGTAGGCTGGACCTTACATGATGTAAGAGCTCTAAAAGAAATCAAAATTTGAATCTTGTATTTTTTGGATCATCACTTATTAAATATTTACCATTTAAACCAACATTAAAAATCATTGCAGTACACGGATCACTTATAAACCAGGGCCCCCGGTTTTGATGTGTCTTTTTTTACATCACAGACAATGCCTCAAGTTAAAAATTTCTAATCATTGTGGAATCTTTTTATATTCTTTTTAGATTGTCATATTTTCTTTTGAGTAAATTTCTAAGTATTTATCTTGAACGAAGGTGTTTTTAAATACTAATAGATATTTAAAATAGATAAATTACTAAAAAAAAAAAAAATCCCAAACCCAAAATTATAATTGTT
>JBCFYV010003487.1:0-28922 GCA_039000515.1 Timema cristinae
GGTGGCTCCACTTTAGCCGAGGGGCTTCGTCCCAGTGGCACCGATAACGACGTGGCCGAAGGGTGAACTGACGCTTCTAAGTGGCGGAGAAGCAGGTGGAAAGCAGTCCGCGGAGGAGGAGACTGGAAATGTCGGCGATATCTTAAACAATGTGAAGAGATTATATTAGGCTTCATTACGAGGCAAACAATCTCAGTTAATAGTAGAATTCCGGTTTAGTTCAATATTCATAGTAGGGACCTTATCTGGCAGACAGAATGGTTACTAAATCCACCTCCATGTATTCATACGTCAAGCTATGTGCTCTTAAGAGGTCCTTTTTTATATATATTATCAACACTTATAAAATAACATAATAATTTTTATCAATATTGGTAGCAAAAAAATATGTTTGAGTTTTTTAAAAGGTTCTTCCTTTGAAAACTTGAGTATAGGATGTAACTTTTAGAACATATAAGATATAGTTTTTTTATCAACTTGATTACGTTTTACTTTATAATTGATGTTATTTTATAAATATTGATACGATCTTTGAAATTGACAGTTGCACATCACATGACTTGTAACACTCTATGAATATTGATTTAGCTACTGTATTAAAGTCCCTTTCTTTCTAAATTGGAGTGTAGTGGTAGGCTTACTTCTTAGTATGTTTTAGAGAAATTTCTTTAGATGATTTTAAGATGAAGTTAAACACATTAAAATGAAACTAGTACCAATATTTATTAGTTGAACAATGACCCCTAGACTTGGGAGTCGAACCTGGATTCTTTAACTTAGCGAGACAATGTTATACCTCTAAGCTATCCATGAAGTATTATGTTTGTGAGGACTGTATCCTTAATCAAAGATAATTTAAATATTTATTTCCAATATGTTTAAATGTTAATTATTATAACAAGTCAAGACATCCTACAAAACAACAAAAAGGATTGGTGTGGTTATTTTATTTCTTGAAATCTATCTAAGTAAAAATAAAATTGTAAAGTTTTCGAAATTGTTTAAAAGACTAAAGTCGAAACAAGAAAAAAGATTTTTTTTCACTCGACATAAGTCCCGTTTGAACTATACACATATTTACACTAATAGAGAAGTGATGTAGAAGGTATAATTTAGAGAAAAGGCACGCGTATTTCACTGTAAGAAGAGTGAGAAGTGATTTAGAAAAAATCAGTACACCCGTGTGGTAATTAAACCCTGACTTTTAAAACTTTATAATCTTGGTCTCACAGAAATTAATTACAAGTAAAAGCTAAGGGTAGAATTTTCCTCTCCTCTTTGGGGGTAGGCCTAATATAATGTATATACAGCTTATCAACGTCTTATTCTAACCTAATTCTAAGCAAAAAAAAAACAAATTAGCCCCAAAACAACTAGAAAAAATACACAGATATCCCGGACGGCTAATAAGACGCGGATAATTCAAACACAAGTTGTTACATTCATTTTTTAAAGTATTTAACGTGAACTTTCTGAACCGAATAATTATATTACCACACGAGTATGTCTATGTGCGAAAGAGAAAGGGCCTATTTATTATTATTATTATTATTATTATTATTATTATTATTATTATTATTATTATTATTATTATTATTATTATTAGCACCACGTATTACTACCCGTTCGGGTTGTACGCACTTAAGCTAATGTGTAATGGTAGGGTGATTGTGAGATGAAATGGAGGACCTACAGTTTAACGTGGAATCCGAACCACGGTGGAGGCCTGGCACTCCCCACATTCACAAGATGTCTTGTCAGAGGTGAAGGAAGGGTTTGGTAATCAGATAAATCTATGCCGGGACCGAGGATTGAACCCCGGACCCCAGCACAGAAGTCTGACACCTTACCCCTAGACCACCAGGTCACCCAAAAGGGTCTATCAATTTGCACATACCTTCCAGGGTTATTTTACATGCCACAATCAACATGGTACCAACAGCTTTACTTCCCCTCCGAAGGAAGTTGTGCTACGGATTTTTATTGCTCTAGAACAATCCATCCACCCCGGCTGGGCTTGAACCCACCAATATTGGATCCTGAGGAGATCACTTTAGCACAAGACCACCGAGGTCAACAATAATTTAAACATGTTATGAATTAGAACAAGAATAATTTGAACCCGACATCTAATAAATTTGAAAACAGATTGCTACTAAATTTGGAAACAGACTCCTAATGAATTCGAAAGGTCCCTTTTGCCCGCTCCAGACCTCGGTTGGACTACGTCTTAATGGCCAATGCAGTCCTACCATTTGTCAACGTATTTGTAATTGAACCAATAGAAGTTAGTAAATTCAACTTGTGAAAAAGCTTATTTGGTTTTATCTTCTTACGGTTAAGCCGGCGACCAAGTGTCGCAAGCTTTGGGATTCACCACAAATCCGTTCATCCATGTTGCAATTTAATTATTTACAAATCAACTACAAAAATGTACCTCTCAAAGTGGCGAATAGACGACGCACTTTATTTGACGAGCGTCATTATTTCGTTAATCTTCTATTATCCCCTTCCAAAACCTTGGACAATAAAACTGTTAAAACCGCCACAAAAAGATAACATTAGATTCATCATTGTATTTTATTATGATAGGTCGGATTATGAAGAAACTTTGTCAAGCTTATATGATTTTATTAGTGAATACAAAAATTTTCTCATTAGAAGATATCCTAACAAGTTGTGTATTACATCATCGTAGTAGAAAAATATAAATTTCCTTGCCATACTTCCCCCCCCCCCCCTCTCGTTCTTATGCAGTGGCGTATGCAGGGTTGTGAAAAGGGTGGCTCAAAACTAAATGTGTTTATTATAACATATTATGATATATATAGACGCTATTTGAAGGGGTTTTTTCTTATTTTTATGGTTTAGTAAAAGAAAAATTTGGCAAGAATAATATTTAGTATGTTTAGGAGAAACAGGATTATGAATGAAGTTGTCCGGGCAAGAGTGGTGATACAAGAAGAACATGAGATAGTAAAGGAAGCAAAACTGAGTTGGTATGGGCATGTAATGAGGGTGGAAAAGGAGAGGATATTAAAGAAAAGGATGCAAGGAAAAATACCGGTAGAGAGACCAAGAAAGAGGTGGGAGGAACAGATAACAGCAAGTGTGCAAGTGAGAGCAGAAGAATGTAAGCAAATAAAGGAGGAAGAATGATAGAAGGATAGAGGAAGATGAAGGCATTTTACTCAAATGAGCCAGCCAGTGGTCATACGCTGGAAACTTTTGATGATGATGATGATGATGATGATGATGATGTATTTAATTAAGTTAATTTGTTGTTAAGTACACATATTATTTGTTTTACAGTACATTGTGATAATATTACGAGCTGTAATGATGTAATGTATTTTTTTTATCAAAATGAAATAAATAACCAAACAAACCCATTTCGGTGGTGTTTCTTAAAATGTTTTCCACCCTTTATCCACTCAAATGCGGATACATTTCCACTAACGTATACCTCCATCATCACTAGTAAATTTGTGTAACTATGCAAATAACCCGAATGGATAGTAAGATGCGGTGCACACACAAAAAAATCAACAATATGGGGGCTTACAACACTAGTACGAATATATTTTCTATTTTAATAACAACGAGTCATATTTTTCTTCTATTTCCTCTATCCCGGCACAGATTTATCTGATTACCAAACCCTTCCTTCACCTCTAACAAGACATCTTGTGAATGTGGGGAATGCCAGGCCTCCACCGTGGTTCGGATTCCACGTTAAACTGTAGGTCCTTCATTTCATCCCACAATCACCCTACCATTACACATTAGCGTAAGTGCGTATAACCCGAATGGGTAGTAAGACGTGGTGCTAATAATAATAATAATAATAATAATAATAATAATAATAATAATAATAATTTTTCTTCTATTCTTATATCTTCTATATTAATAAAATGAGTCTGTTTGTTTGTTAAGAGCGTTGTGCAATATCTACCGCGCACGGAGGTCTGAAATTTTAATAAATAGTAGCCCTTAAGCACGAATATGTGCACCTCGAAGCAGGAATTTTAAAATTTTGATTCAATTCTTTTAAATTAATTACAAACTAGGTTAGAAGAAATAGAAAGGAAAATATATTTTTCTGTTTGTTTGAAGCAAATAAAAGTGTTGCCAAGGGTAACCACGCAATCCATTCCACGGGAAACGCTGGGTAGGCCTACTTCTGCTAGTCAAAAACTAATAAGAATAAAACCAATAATTTCGTTAATATTATCTTTAAAACATCAGATAAGTTTATTTTTTGTTATAAAATAGAAAAATATTAGTCAGGCTCTCGACGACAGCCAGATAGTTTTATAAATATCCCACTAAAATCTTCATCTTTGAGCTTTCACACTAGTTTTTTTTAAATATATGGTGAGAAAGAGACGAATACCCCCTTGGCCCCACCATTGCAAAACTACTACACCCAAAGGGATTAAATATAGACCTACGTGTATTATAATTAATGTATCCTTATAGCCACAGCCTATATCATTGTAGATATAATTAATTTGTAACAGAAGTAATAAAATATGAGTTGTTACTTTCATAGATCAACAACTGTTAAGTTTGGGTTTTTTAGCACTGCGTCTTACTACCCGTTCGGGTTACACGTCTATATACTAATCACACTAAATGCATTAGAGATTAGAAAGGTTTGATTTAGAAAAAATGTAGATGTAGATCAACATCTATTAGGGTGGGTTTTTTTAGCACCACGTCTTACTACCCGTTTGGGTTACGTTAGAAATTATTAAGGTTTAATTTAGAAAAATGTAACCGCATTTGTGTAGAGAAAGAGTGGATAGCCCTTTAGGGAAAACCACCATTAGTATACCCAACAAGAATCGAACCCCTATCTGACCAACTTTTTCAATCTAGTCTATTGTGAGAGAGACACCTTTGACTATGCAGCCACCCAAGTGGGTGATTTCGTTACTCTCCCAACTACACAAGTCTATATAATTCCTTTTACCATTTACTCATAATTGTTATTTGAAGTCAAATGCTTCATAATTGTATTCGAGATACTTTTTTGAAATTTTTACTATTTCGAATCTCTCTAATTATTTTTTTTAAAGATTCGAGCGTCCCGCCTCTAAATTGGTAATGATATTGTAATCTGTTTAAGACTAAAATTACCAATTTCAATATCTTGAACTGGATTGATATTCTAACAAGATAATGTTTTCAGCTCTAGTCTAGTTGTAGTGGCAATGACTCGCATCGATGGTCACGCCGACAAAAGTTGTCATTCTCGTCTAGTTTCATTTGCCACTGACATAGAAGTCAGGCTTGATTCCCAGCTTGGTGTGCTTAGACGTTTTTCCCTAAATGGTTTACTCACCTTCCCTCGACGCAAATGCGAGTACACTTTCTCTTAAAACTATCTTTCTCATCCTTAACCCACTAGTTGAATTATGTGGAATATCCCGGACGGGTAGTAAGAAAGTTGCACTTGTTATGATGACTTGAAAATACAAATTTTAAAATGAACTAAGTTGATGAAGCCATCAATAAATCTAAGTGGGTTTTTTAGCTGGTCATTTGTAAATATTAATACTATTACAATTATTTTATTGACAATTTTATGGACGTATTGTTAAAAAGTTTATATACATTAGGTGTACATTTAATTAACTATTGCTTTCATTCTAGTGTCATATTCCTACAATTTAATGTTTTTTTCTCTTGAAAAGTCGTTAAAAACTATCGCAATCAGTTGTGACATAACTTTATATTGTTTCATTTTAATTAACAAAATGACTTAGTTTAAATTTACTGTTTGGGGTTTGGGATACCCAGTTGAATGTTTATTTACTAAAGGTATTTGATGTGCACTTATTCCAAAACACAAGATCACAGAAGTATTATAAATAATGAATGTATGTATTTCTCCTCGGTGACTTATCAAGTGTAATACAAACTTTTTTTTACCGCCAAATTTGGTAGCATTTTACTATATTGTTATTGGTGTTATTTTATTTGTATTGATAATATATATCAAAAGTGACAGTTGAAGATCACATGAATTTACGTGTCAATGCGGGAAAGTAGATTTAGTAGCTTTTCTAGCTGTCAGATAAGATTATTCCTATAAAAATTAGGCTATACAATCCCAATTAAGTTTTAAAACGCTTTAGTTTATTTAAAGAATTATTTAATGTTTGAACAAATATTTACCATTTCATTTTAGAGGAGTTAACTACAAGCCGCCTCAGGTAAAATCCCTTCTAAAATAAATTTCTGGGTATATTCCCATCAGAACACGACTTACAAGCTAGCTTAACTCTGTAACAGATACAATACCGCGAAAATAGGAATACTTGATTTCATCCGACAGTATATATTTCGACCGTGCTGGGAATTGAAGACATGCTACTAAAAGAATCATCTCACTGTTATACTCTCATTGTACTTGGTGACATTGATGTTAAGTTATGGGGTTTTAATCCCGGTCAGGTGCATTGGGGCTTTACAAGTGATTAACTATTCCGGTTGCGTTTAAACCAAATTTTCCCTCCTACAATAACAACTTAGATTAAATCATTAATAGTACGTGTCGTGACCGAACTAATATAACCTTCTTAGCACCACGTCTTACTACCCGTTCAGGCTATACGTTTAAATACTAATTACACTACTGTGTTAGGAGTTGGGAAGGTTGAATATAGAGGATGTGAACCCACACTTTCGTGGAGGGAGAGTGGAAAACCATTTAGGAAAAACCACCTCACTTTACCCGAGTGATATTCGAATCTCAATATCCCCGTCCTAGGCAGTATAGCTCAACATGAAACTAGCACGTTAGCTAACTACGCCACCGAGGTAGGTGAACTAGTATAAATAAATTACATTTAAAAATTACTTTACAACTGTTTTAACTAAAGTTGAATCGAATCCTATATTTCTCTAATCAAAATCTTAAATTTTATTTCGAATCTCAATTCCAAATTCGAATTATTGAATCTTTAATATTATAGTCAAAATATTTAAGAATGGATTTTGAAAAAAAAAATTAAAGGCTTGGTATCACTGACAAACGCCATTTTGTTTGTCATATCCATAAATTCAGAAAAAACAACTATTATTGAATAAATTAATTATGTTAATACAAGTTTATCCTTTTTTTATGTGTGATTTTGTTATCATCCAAAATACTGAAGCATATGGCCTATAATAACTACCGCTAGTAAATGCTTAAAAATTGTTATTTTAAGTCGGGTAAGGCCTTCAAAATTATTTTATTCGGGCTTTTTTATTTTTATTTTTTATGGATCTTAAATTTTTCAAATACCATTGCATTTGAGGAAACTAGTATTCGAGCGTCTAAACTTTGGTTTTAACTAATGAGTCCATATCATCACTGATTAACCGTCGAACAATAAGAAGAATCCAAGATAGGCTTTCTGTATTCTTTATTTGACATCAAACCAATTTAAAAGTTTTCTATTTATTTTTTAATTTGTTTGTATTATTTAAAAATGTGCTAAAGAATATATCACCACGATGTGAGGTCAGGTTAAAGGTGTATTACTGATTGGTTTTATCTGTAAGATGGGTTTTCAACCGTGTATTTAGTTTTATCTCAATCTCATTCGAAGGTTTTGAAAGTGATACATTTATTTAGAACACTTTGATATTTTATTTAAATATATGGTTCTATTTATTGTTTTTATTAACCTATGAGGTTTTAAAATATGTTTAATTATCCATTATTTCTTGAGAAAAAAATATGTTTGTAATAAAATAAAGGAAATCAACCATGCGGAAGTATTTGAATAGTGATGAGATTTATTTTTAAAAAAATAGCAATTAAAACAGTTAAATTTAAAGAAAATTCCAAGATTTGCATTTTATTTTTGTTAGTATCTTATTATATAAAAAAAACTAGGATATATTTCAACGTCACTTTTAAGTACAGTAAATATTATATTATTTTAATGTGCCATTACAATTTTCTGAAATCCCTTCCAAATTAATGTTTGGTAACTAAATGAAAAAAATTAAGCTTCTCTTATGAAGAAATCGCATTTGAGTTGTCACGAATAATAATTAAATAAGAGTTTTAGGTCAAGTAACCGTGTCTTAACCAAAACTACTACAAAGGAAATATAATCATTCACTAACGATTATTTGTTATCTTTACAATATGGCTCTTTATTTATCTTCTTACCATTATTGTGGATAAACTAGATAGACCTTGGTGAAAAGAGTTTATGATTATACTAAGCTAGATAAAAGATTTAGGGTATTTAACTATTGTAAGCTTATAATCCAAACGGGAAGTAAGACGCGGTGCTCTCTCTCTTTATATATATATATATATATATATATATATATATATATATATATATATATATATATATATATAGAGAGAGAGAGAGAGAGAGAGAGAGAGTGAGGGAGGGAGGGAGAGAGAGAGAGCACCGCGTCTTTTATATATATATATATATATAGAGAGAGAGAGAGAGAGAGAGAGAGTGAGTGAGTGAGGGAGGGAGAGAGAGAGAGAGCACCGCGTCTTTTATATATATATATATATATAGAGAGAGAGAGAGAGAGTGAGGGAGGAGAGAGAGAGAGCACCGCGTCTTTTATATATATATATATAAAGTCATTGCTTGATTCTTGCCTCATAGATGCCATGACAGAGCATAAGAACCAGGAACCATTGTGTAAGACTCTTTACCTGAAATATTTCTATAGTTCTAAGCCAGTGATGAGCAAAGTACGGCCCGCGGGCCAGATGTGGCCCGAAGACAGGTTCAATACTGCCCGTGAAAGGATTTCAAATTCTGATAAAAAGGTGTTAAGAAACAAAAAAACAGGATAAAAAATGAATTTCGCACTCGTTTGTTTTTATTTATATTTTAGATCTTAGTGACCAGTGTCAGTCTACAAAGAATTTAACATTTCCCGACATTTTACCTCTAAGCGTTAGCTTCACTTCTGAGAGTCCCCTCGTCCCAGTTGGAACCAGACTATGAAAAACCTTTAGAAGAACAGTTTGACTCATCACACAATCCTTCATTCAAGTAATGTAGGTATTTGTTTTATTTAAGTATTTGTTAAATAATGTATACAACTCATGTTGTATTAGAATTAAAAATCATTATAATAAAAATTAATTTAAAATTAATAGGACTTAATTTGACAATAGTTGTGTAAAATGTACCATTGTAAATTTTTAATAAATTGGGCTGGCCCACCTGACATATTTCTTTTTTTCTTTTGGCCCATTTTCCGAAAAGTTTGCCCATCACTGTTCTAAGCATTCTTAGGTAAGGAAGCCACACCAGCTATACTGAAATGTGTTTAAGCCATTCGACATAAAAAAAAATAATTGAGAGTTTCGAATCTATTTGTAGCATCTAGAAATATTTTTTACAAACGTGTCTTAGTACTCCTGTGGAATATCCATATTTATTGCACTAGAGGTAGAGGGAATAGAAAGGTAGAATTTTGAGTAAGTTTACCAGCATTTGAGTGAAGAGAGAGTAAACCTATAAAGAGGGTAAAACACCTTAGCCCACCCGGCCGAGATTCGATCACTGGAAAACCTGACGTCCATTCCGTGAGTTCACCAATGTGAGTAAAGATTTAAAAAAATTAGCACTGCGTCTTACTAAATGTTCAGGTTATACAAATATGTACTAATTGCGCTAATTAGCTAGAGATGAGGAAGGTTGAATTTAGAGGAAGTGTAGCCACATTTACGTGGAGAGAGAGTGGAAACCGATTTTTGTATAAACCTTCATCAGTATCCTCGACCGGAATTTAAACCCCTATCTCCTTGCCACTAACAGTATAATTTAATACGAGTGACATTTTAGACCATAAAATTTACTTAATCAAATTTCATTGAAATGTGTAGATGAGAAATATTTCTCAGAATGGCAAGCGTAATGGGCTTTGGTTTTTTACGTGCGTAGGCCTATTACTATCCTTTGGGCTATCCTAATTTTACACTATTGGTGCATGAATAAAGATAGTAGAATTTAAAGGAAATGTACCCTCATTTGCACGTGGAGGAAGAGTGAGAAACCGTTAACATCACTCAGTACACCCTCTCACCCCATCAGCAGTAACCAGTCTAATGTGAGAGTGACGCGTTAGACCATAAAACCATCGACGTGGGGAAACATTTATTTAGTTTTTCCATGACATATACGTGACTTATTTAATTCATGGTGCTTTATGAGAGTTTTTATGACAAAACTTTACAACATATTGTTTTGTAGAGCCAAGCTTATTAATAAAAAATAAACATGACTTTTACAATGTTCATTTTGGTTTTTTGAATCGAATTTTATAAAGATTTTTTTATTTTGTTTATATTAAAGGGGTATTAGGATATCAGGTGGGGGGAAATAGGGTAAGCCTAGGTGAAGGATATGCGGGCTATGGAGGGGGTTTTTTTTTAAAGAAAAAGATGGGGATAGTAGCAATTATTGTTGCTCAAGGATATTGATTTGTTCTTATTTAGGCCAAAGGCTTTGGACAGCAACAAATTAAAAATACGTGATTATGTTAAATATAAGTTAATGATAAAAATAAATCTAATCAAAAAAATATATAGTTGAATTCCATTTTAACTTTTTACATTTAAAAACGTTGGTAAGGAGCACAATAAATTTGTTATTTACAACAACAAAAAACTTTGAAGAACTATGGTTCGGCCGAAGTAAAAAAAAAGAATGTTAAAAATATAAAATGTAGTAGAACAAGAAAAATATGAGTCATGATATTTTTCCTTATTTTTATTATTGATATGGTGACCTGGTGGTCTAGGGGTAAGGTGTCAGACTTTTATGCTGGCGGCCGGGGTTCAATCTTCGGTCCCGGCAAAGATTTATCTGATTACCAAACCCTTCCTTCACCTCTGACAAGACATCTTGTGAATGTGAGGAATGCCAGGTCTCCACCGTGGTTCGGATTCCACGTTAAACTGTAGGTCCTCCATTTCATCTCACAATCACCCTACCATTACACATTAGCGTAAGTGCGTATAACCCGAACGGGTAGTAAGACGCGGTGCTAATAATAATAATATTATTGGTATGACAATACAATAAACAAATATACAACAATCATATAGTGAGTTGAGCTATCGAAAACTAGGTTTGAGTTAAATATTATTATTATTAGCACCGCGTCTTACTACCCGTTCGGGTTATACGCACTTACGCTAATGTGTAATGGTAGGGTGATTGTGAGATGAAATGAAGGACCTACAGTTTAACGTGGAATCCGAACCATGGTGGAGGCCTGGCATTCCCCACATTCACAAGATGTCTTGTCAGAGGTGAAGGAAGGGTTCTTAAATCAGATAAATCTGTGTCGGGACCAAGGATTGAACCCCGGCCGCCAGCACAGAAGTCTGACACCTTACCCCTAGACCACCAGGTCACCAGTTAAATATCAAAATGTAAAGTAGCTTAACCACAATATTAGAAAAAGTTTATGTATGTATATCTGATAAGTAAGCTGATAACTGTCAACCTATTTAGTAACGATTATAGGGGGTACTCAGGGGAAATATTTCCTACAGAATTTATTATTCATTTGAATTATTTAACGTGCACCTCCTGAAACGATTGATTATATCAACACACGATTAATAAACTAACATAAATCTAGAACAGACACAATACCCAATCTTCGGCCGTTAATTAATCACTGTAAAAGGGGAAACCCACGTTTCACTATTTATAATTTTTTTAGATATGTCGGGAAGCAATCCCGGAACCCTTAGCTTATAAGACAGACACGCTACCAACTGGCCTACAGTAAAACTGTAATTTACCCGCTGCAACAAACTTAGAAGTAAATTTATTGTTAAAAAAAGTGTATGTAGACTATTTTAATAAAATTAATTACGATTACTAGGAGGAAAAAAGAGAAAGGTTTTCAAACAAAATATACTGAACAAAATTAATATTCGATAGGCATTATATTACTCTATGGCTGGCATTAGGAACTCGCAAGTTCATTGCCGCACTTAATAAAGTACGCCACCTATCACCTAACTAGACCCTATCCCTATCCTTAGCTGAATCTATTCAGTTCACCTCATCACACCCTATCTCTTTCAGATCAGTTCAAGTGCTATCCTCACATCTGCGTCTAAGTCTTCCCATTAGGTTTGCCACTTAGTACCAGGAACAAGGTTCTAGAAGCTCTCATTCATGCTGCATGTCCTGCCTACAGTAATCTACCAGACTTGGCTTTCCTAATAATGTCTTGTGATGAGTACAGGGTGTGTAACTCATCATTATGTAACCTCTTCCAGTCCCTCTTTTTGAACCAAATATCTTCCTAAGCGCTTTGTTTTCGAACACTCTAGATTTGTTTCGTCATGTAAGGTAAGAGACCATGTTTCACACTCTTAGAGAACAACCGGAAAAATTATTATTTTGTATATTCTGAGTTTTACATTTCTTTAAGGTTGGCGAGATGTTAGCAACTTACTGATCTAATAATACCATACATTTCCCGACTGTATTTGTTCCCTAATTTCCAATATAATATCGTTATTGCTACTTAAAATTGTTCCTAAATGTTGAAACTCATTAACCCTGTCACATGATATGTTCGCAGTAATCTCTAAATTATCGTCCCCAATCTGTGTTCTCTGTGTGATCATTAGTCGTTTCAGCTTTCACTTCTTAACCTCTTTCTTTACTAGCCTATAGTAAAATTTCTGCATTTCTTGTCACAGGTTCCTTAAAATTGCCCAACAAAGCTAAATCATCTGCTTATCCTAATAGTTTAATTGTACCATTTAGTATCAGCCCTTTCTTACTCTCTTGCATACCCTAATAGCATACGCTATGGCTATATTAAAACAAAATGGGGAAAGTGCATCTCCTTGTTTCAACCCATTATTTATTTCGAAAGTATTTGATAAGTGATATCCAACCCATACCTTGCCATGCCTATCAGTCAAACATTCCTCAATTAGTTTGTCAAGATTTTGGTTAAACCAAACTTAACTAAAATTTAATATAATTTAATTATTTTAATGGTGACCTGGTGGTCTAGGGGTAAGGTGTCAGACTTCTATGCTGGCGGCCGGGGTTCAAACCTCGGTCCCGGTAAAGATTTATCTGATTTCCAAACCCTTCCTTCACCTCTGACAAGTTATCTTGTGAATGTGGGGAATGCCAGGCCTCCACCGTGGTTCGGATTCCACGTTAAACTGTAGGTTCTCCATTTCATCTCATAATCACCCTACCATTACACATTAGCGTAAGAGCGTATAACCCGAACGGGTAGTAAGACGCGGTGCTAATAATAATAATAATAATAATAATAATAATAATAATAATAATAATAATAATAATAATAATAATAATAATAATAATAATAATAATAATAATAATAATTATTATTATTATTATTATTATTTTAACTGACTCACAGGCCTTTTAAAATGTATGTGTAAATTGATTACAGTCATTTTATATTCCCACTTCTTTATGAAAATGGGTATTACAATACCTTCCTTCAATTCTTGTGCTAATACCCTATGGTTCCATATCGAAAAAAGCCATTTATAAATTTCTAGTACTAACTTTTCATCACCTCCCTACAGACAGTTCAAAACCGAGTACTCAGGACGATAACTGGCGTAGACATGCGAACAAGGATTGACCAACTACACGTGATGACCCGAAACAAGACACTTGCTGAGCTCTTCCAGGAAATGAGAAACAACTTCTACGAAAAAGCAGGAAATCACGATAATCCCATTGTCAGAGCACTAGGGGACTACGATCCACATGAACAAAGGTCATACAAACGTCCAAGGCTGGAGTAGATCACTCACATCTTCACAATCAATTCCATCCTTCATCAAGTGCAATATAAACTAATCAAACATGTTTTTTTTTTCAGGAAATCATTCAAAACCTCACAAATCAATTCCATCCTCCATTAGATATAAGTTCATCAATTCACTTTTTCACCCTCATTCCATGAGGATAAGGGCTAGCGTATGCTGCCTGTAACTCACAAAGCAATATAGCCCTTTCACAGGTGACCTAGCTTGGCGCTTCTGCCAAGGTGGATATCTTGTGTCGGGCTACAAAACAACTCAAACCGTGTACTTTGTACGATTAAATCATAGGTACCAAATCATATAATGTTAAGTTCATGCAACGAGGATAAGGGTCTGTGAAAACAACCTGTAACTCGCATATCAAATCAGCCAAAACTTCCCAATGCTTGTCAATGTCTCTATTGGCAAGTGGGGAGGTTGGGGCAACAGGGGCAACCCATTCATCACCTCCCTTTATTAACTCTGCTGTAATTGAATCTATACCTGGAGATGCATGGTTCTTTAACTTCCTAATAAGGTGACCTGGTGGTCTAGGGGTAAGGTGTCAGACTTCTGTGCCGGCGGCCGGGGTTCAATCCTCGGTCCCGGCACAGATTTATCTGATTACCAAACCCTTCCTTCACCTCTGACAATACATCTTGTGAATGTGGGAATGCCAGGCCTCCACCGTGGTTCGGATTCCACGTTAAACTGTAGGTCCTTCATTTCATCTCATAATCAGCCTACCATTACACATTAGCGTAAGTGCGTATAACCCAAATGGGTAGTAAGACGTGGTAATAATAATAATAATAATAATAATAATAATAATAATAATAATAACTTTCTAATAGCTTCTTTGACTTCACTAATACTTTGATCTGGGACTTGTAGCTTAGCTGTGTCTTTGATCTGGGACTTGTAGCTTAGCTGTGTGGATTTCGATACCCTCACCCAATTCGGATCCTTCATGAACATTCAAAATATGCCTGAAGAGGTCGTTAGATTTATTCAAAACCTCGCTTGTATTTGCCATCAGGTCACCTTTCTCATGTTTCATTAAATTGGTCCTAGTCTGGTAACTTTTCCTATGTCCACTAATACCTAAATAAAGTTCTCTTATATTCTTATCTTCGCTATTTTTTTCTATCTCGTTAAAGTTAACAATTAAATACTCTCTTTTTTTGTTTCTGAATATGGCATTACTATCCTTCCTTTTTACGTTGTTTAGTTTGCTTAAGCTCAACACTAGGACATTCTAATCAAATTAATTTTGCTTCCTTTCTATTTTATTAATTTTGAATATTCGTTGTCAAACTATGGTTTCAGCCCACTCTTTTTACAAAGACTTACACTATTCTTTGCTCCATTTCTACTACTATTCCTGACAATTTCCAATGTTTCTCTAGATTTATGGTTGTCTCCTCATCCTCTAGGGAAGCAAACCTATTTAAAATTGAAATTTGATATTTATTTTCACAGTCACGTCTGTCAGATTTCCTACATGATATCTTTCTAACTTGCATACCTGATTTCTCTTTTTTGTTAATGACAGACGTTCCCTAAGTTTGATAAAACCAAGTGATTGTCTGAATCGCAATTTGCGCCCCTCTATGATCTGACATCTAGTAAGCTTTTATGACGTTTTTCGTCTATCAGTAACTAAATAATATTTTACAATACTTAGGCTAAAATATAAATGTGAATAGAGATGTGTCCATCCCAAGAAACTATGAAAGGATATTTGATAGTATTTTCTTGGAAGTACGATTAGATGTATTCAATTTAGCTTCTATACAACTTTTGAAGAAGTGATCACTTTGAACAATTATCAAAACTAATTTAAAAACTGGAAGGACACATATTTTGAAATATGATTTGTTTGTGAAATGATATTAAAATAATCGATCTGTAACGTAAAAGTTTTGCGTATGTATTTAATCAGTTATGTGTACGCAATGGTAATTCGCGGATAGAGACAATACCACACAATTAGGTAGGCAAATAAAGGTCGAAAAAAATATTTGCAAAAATTCCGTTTTTCTCATAAATTTTGAGGGAGACAACATTAAGGCCCTGCCTACCCTCCCTGGCGGCGTGTTGAGCTTTCAGCTCTAAAATAGATGGCGTTGCTAACGTTATACAAACTGGTGGATTCCAGCCATCAGGTTGGCAGAACTACTGGTTTGTTTAAACAATTGGGAGACTGGCGACCACGACCGGTAATCAGTAAAGGCAGCAAGCAAACTTTTTTCCAAGAATTGAGAGAGATAAGAAGTGTAGTGCAGGACCGTAAAGTGTGTAGGCGACCAAGTTTGACTAAACGTGGGGAGACATAACGTCAAGATACAATCACACTCTCGAGCAGAAAAATTAGCTTATTCATTCCAGTCAGCTAGACGTCCACTAACCTGTAGTACCACTTTTGAATTTAGAACCTTTTAATGCCAAAGTTTAGTACTAGTTTTGTACCATTTTGTACCCGTACCCGTTTTGAGTAATTAGCATATCAAAGTGGTGACTTTAGGTTAATGCAGTTGTACCACTTTTGAATTTTGAACTTTTTTTGATGCCAAAGTTTTGTATCCGTACCCATTTTGAGTAATTAGCATATCAAAGTGGTTACTCCAGGTTAATGCTGTTGTACCACTTTTGAATTTTTTGATGCCAAAGTTTTGTACTAGTTTTGTACCGTTTTGTAACACAAATAAGTTTTGTACCCGTACCCATTTTGAGTAATCAGCATATCAAAGTGGTGACTCCAGGTTAATGCTGTTGTACCACTTTTGAATATTTTCATGCCAAAGTTTTGTACTAGTTTTGTACCATTTTGAGTAATTAGCATATCAACGTGGTGACTCCAGGTTAATGCTGTTGTACCACTTTTGAATTTTTTTTATACCAAAGTTTTGTACTAGTTTTGTACCATTTTGTACCCGTACCCATTTTGAGTAATTAGCATATCAAAGTGGTGACTTTAGGTTAATGCAGTTGTACTACTTTTGAATTTTGAACTTTTTTTGATGCCAAAGTTTTGTATCCGTACCCATTTTGAGTAATTAGCATATCAAAGTGAGTACTCCAGGTTAATGCTGTTGTACCACTTTTGAATATTTTCATGCCAAAGTTTTGTACTAGTTTTGTACCATTTTGAGTAATTAGCATATCAACGTGGTGACTCCAGGTTAATGCTGTTGTACCACTTTTGAATTTTTTTATACCAAAGTTTTGTACTAGTTTTGTACCATTTTGTACCCGTACCCATTTTGAGTAATTAGCATATCAAAGTGGTGACTTTAGGTTAATGCAGTTGTACTACTTTTGAATTTTGAACTTTTTTTGATGCCAAAGTTTTGTATCCGTACCCATTTTGAGTAATTAGCATATCAAAGTGGTGACTCAAGGTTAATGCTGTTTTACTACTTTTTAATTTTGAACTTTTTTTGATGCCAAAGTTTTGTACTAGTTTTGTACCGTTTTGTACCAGAAAGAAAAGTATTGTACCCGTACCCGTTTTGGGTAATTAGCATATCAAAGTGAGTACTCCACGTACTCCAGGTAAATGCGGTTGTACCCCTTTTGATTTTTAACTTTTTTTGATGCCAAAGTTTTGTAATAGTTTTGTACCGTTTTGTAACACAAATAAGTTTTGTACCCGTACTCATTTTCAGTAATTAGCATATCAAAGTGGTGACTCCAGGTTAATGCTGTTGTACCACTTTTGAATTTTTTGATGCCAAAGTTTTGTACTAGTTTTGTACCGTTTTGTAACACATAAGTTTTGTACCCGTACCCATTTTGAGTAATTAGCATATCAAAGTGGTGACTCCAGGTTAATGCTGTTGTACCACTTTTGAATTTTTTCATGCCAAAGTTTTGTACTAGTTCTGTACCGTTTTGTACCCGTACCCATTTTGAGTAATTAACATATCAAAGTGTCACGTGACTCCAGGTTAATGCTGTTGTACCACTATTGAAATTTTTTCAAATAAATATCTGGTGAGGTTAGTGATAAATAATAATGTACACTTATTTATCAGAGAAAAATGTATTTAAGGTAAAATTAGAGATAACTTATTTTTAAAGTTTTTGTCACTAACTATAATAAATAACCTATACGATTGAGTATGTAGCCTACGATTTTGTCGTACCATTTATTTGAGTTTATTAGTAAGCAGGTAAAATAAAAAATAACTAAAATTTAATGTGCTAAATTTGGCCACTGTGCTTTGGCTAATTTTTAAAATTTAAAGGCTAAGGAGGCAATAACATATTTTAAAAGCAGTTTCATTTCGAAGACTATAACAATTTTGACTATAAATATATGTTATTTTTATTACTGATATTACCACGTCATACTACCTGTTCATGTTATACGCATATATGATAATCTAATTGGGTGGTAATGAGGAAAGAAGCATTTGAGAGGTTATCTACCAGCATTTTTATTTTGGAAGATGGGGAAACAATTTAGGAAAAACTACCCTCAATAGACTCGACCAGGATTTGCACCCCAAGTGCTCCGCTATCAGCAGGCCAATTTAACACTAGTGACACCTTAGACCACTCAGCCACTGAAGTGGGTATCTGTTATTTAATACGGTGTTTACAGTTTTCAAACATCTATAGGATTTACACAATTTTCCAGATATAAATGTTTTTGGGAATATTTTTTTATCCTATTGGTAGAGTTTAACTTGAGTAATATCTCCATGGTGTCAGCCTGCAAGCAGGCTATACCAATCGAGAGGCTGCCGTATGTTGGCAAAGATAGGGCCAACATTTTCAAGCTGAGGGTGCCATGTGGTTAGCACAACGAGCCCTCCAGACTTCTATCTCAGTTTTCTAGACTGAAGCGCTAATTATTCATTCAATTATCTCATTTGTCCGCACGAGGTTGATTTTGGTTCCGTTTCAGACCCACTGCTTCATAGACAGAATTAGGGGCACTGGGGATCGAACTTGGGACTTCAGTATCTGAAGCCAGTAAATCTGACCACTATACAACAGAGGCGGTCGGGTATCAAATACTTACTTACTTTATGGCATAGGGAACACAAAAGTTCATTAATTTTAATGGTTTTAAATATATATTTACTTATCATCGGCTTCATGTCGTGGTCAATATTGCTAAAGTGCTATGACTGAGCACTGAGTGCGTAAATTAATCAGCTCAATAACTTGACTAGTTCGATTCCCTGTTAGGTTGAAATTACTTAGTACTAGCGTGATACGAACTCGGCCAAGGCACAAGAGATTTTGAACATACAATAAGTGCGTTACAGAGTGTTAGTAACATTTACTTTCAGCTAAGAACTTTTCTTAAAAAAAAAAAAGTACTTGAAATATCAGAATAATCGCTGCATTGTTATATAGAAGTATTTATTTGTATCTTAATTTTGATATTATTTCTACAGTAAATAAAATAGTATCGCTGCTCATCCATTGTACTTAAATTAGTAGATACAGATAGCCTAAGCGCCAGTAATATGCATACCATTAAAAAAACTTACCCTTTACTACAAGAAGTTAAATAATCAATTATATCTTTGATTTGTGCGCCCTTTCTTCATAAACTTGTTATTCACAAGGATATAAAATAATATTTTGTAAATACTTCTCCACCTCAAATACAATATACAATATACAATCCATTGGATTTTGTTCGAAAGCAAAAAGGTCACATATTGTTAATTATATAAAAAGTAATCACTGTGGGTACTTATTGTTCGGGATTCGATACATTTCTTCCAAAACGAGCGCACAAACTGCGAGAATGCAACAGGTTCAAATTAAAAGTAATCACATTTAACACGCTAATAAAATAAAATTAACATTTTCACATCTTGACTACCAAAAACTTCGTTCATTAACTTTTTGAAAAATAACTTATTCCAAAGTCCAATGAGAGTCAAATCCTAGACCGTAAAATAAAAACTAGTATATAAAATTATACTGAGAACGTCTCCAAATTACATTTAGACCAAACTTTATTTAAAATAACTATGTTTGATATGAGCAGGAATGTTTATTTTTATTTATTATAATAGTGGATTAAAAATTCAATGTACAGTAGTTTTCATTTACTTTGAATATTAACACTTATTATTACAACGTGTAGTGCTAAAGAATGAGAAAACCCGAGAAAGAATGTAGGATACGAGTGAAGAATTTTACATGTTTTACTGTCTCAGTTAAATAAGGGCTAATGTCATAAAACTTTGTGTATGGAGAAGCATGTCGCTTTTTCTTTGAAAATAATGTATCACTAGAGTAATACTCTCATTGAAGTAAGTATGGACCAACTATATTTATTCACACAGCAGGAAGACTTTGTGAGTATTTTAGCTACTGAATATATTAAGATGTTTAATTGTTTATATTTAATTACGCAAATTTTCATAATTGGACATTGGTCCTTCTTATCCTAACGTACATGGTATTAATGTTTCTTTGACTCAAGAAGGTCACAGAGATTAGTTTAACCCTCCATTGCCGCCTGCATTCCGATACAGAAGGTTAGCCAACGCTTGCAAAATGATACTAGCTTGTAAATGGGTAATGATCATACTAACGGCACCTATTATCAGCTATGATAACTAGTTGCAGAAGGAAAAGTTGTATTTAAAACCATGTATTTTGACTAGAGAGTCGACTTGGGAGTCGTTAGAGCTCAATATCATCGTGATTATTGAAGCTAACCCAAATTAAAAAATATGTCTAAAAAGAAAAAGAAATTATTCATTAAATAGTATGTTATAAACAAATACTCTAGCTTAATTGTACAAAGAAAATAAATAAATCCATTAATAATTTTTGTTTTCCCATTTAAAATGCATTGAAATGGAAACATTTTAATGAAAATATTTCAATAACTATTTTTAGCATGGTTTGAAAATTCCATAAGAATTATGAAAGATGCCCAGATATGTTACTAAAATAAATAAAAAACAACAAGGTTGAATTATTAAATATATTTTGTTCTAAATTCTTTTGTTTAGAACCGTGCATTTATGGGTAGGCAGGGCCTTAAATAACTGAACACACATTAGTTCTGTTGCACCACACACTTAACAACAAACGGATACCTTAGTTCGAAGGTTAATCCTCTCATATCTATGCATTGCTCCAAAAGACGTATGTATTCGGTGTGCATTTAATATACATTATTTTAATGAATTGGCCTAAATCAAAAATTAAACTAGAATATTCAAATTACAATACTAATAAAGTCACTTATAAATGGCCATGAAATACTTCTGACGAAGATCGGCGAAAATTTAAGAAGAGAAATTGGCCTTAATCAAAAATATTTTACTGTCATTTTAGCTGACTTACTTAGTATTGTAATTGAAATAATTTATTTTTTAAATAGTTGATCAAACAATGAACAGTATTAAATTTACGTTTACTACTTATTTCAAGATATATAAAAGAAAATGGAAACATTTTATGTAACATTTATTAAAATAAACTGTTCACATTTTGCATTTAATTGAGAAATAAAGCTACTAAATTACTTTGTAAAAATGTCTGATTATTTATACAACCACTAATTTTTCACTTCAAAAGCTCATTTTCCCTCTTCCCTCTACAGTAAGTTTTTACACAAAAAAAAGTCTGTAAACTTGAAGGGAATGAAAATTGTTCTTCCTCGGAGAAAGGACAACCTGTGAAAGTCGTTGCGGTTGAATGGAATGATTGCATCGTGTAGTAAGTAAGAAAGCGTAAAAGTACTCTCTGTTTAAAAATAATACAGACCATGTCATGCTTAGCAGCTACGCTGCAACTATTAGTGATAAGAGCCCGTCTAACCCCACGGATAACAGCTAGTATAGGTAAGCAATACAACTATAATCAGACGTCGTATCATGGCGTGGTTTTATGTATTCTTCTCTAGAAAAAAAAAGAGTGGAATGAAGACCAGTAAAAACGTTTTATCATGTATAAAAAAAATACAAAATATGTAAAAAAAAATGAAAAACATTTTTTAATATTGCGATACTACTAATATTTTAAACTAAACCATTCATATATTTCCTATATTATATATTATTAGCACCGCGTCTTACTACCCATTCGGGTTATACGCACTTACGCTAATGTGTAATGGTAGGGTGATTGTGAGATGAAATGAAGGACCTACAGTTTAACGTGGAATCCGAACCACGGTGGAGGCCTGGCATTCCCCACATTCACAAGATGTCTTGTCAGAGGTGAAGGAAGGGTTTGGTAATCAGATAAATCTGTGCCGGGACTGAGGATTGAACCCCGGCCGCCAGTACAGAAGTCCGACACCTTACACCTAGACCACCAGGTCACCTCTTTCCTATATTCTATAAGTGTAAACATGTTTGTAACAATAATTCTTTTTCCTGGTTGATAAGCTTAATATTTATAATTCAATTCCCCCATTCTTATTAAAATATTCTGGAACCGCCCTTGATGTAGTAAGTAGGTAAGGTATAGCTAGTAGATTACAAAATACAACCCGCTCCTCCCTATAGAAAACATGGGCCTCCCCCCCCCCCACCCCCCTCCCACTTCAAATAACTATGGCCTAGTTGGTTGTGAGCTAATGAGATAGCCTTGTGCTTAAGGAAAAAACATGTAATGTATATAAATAACTATTTGTTCAGACAAAACACACCAGCAAAAACATTTTCTGTAAATTATGTAATTTTTTTTCGAGCATAGCACAACAAATGCTCCTGTAATTTCAAGGTCAATATAAAATAGCGGTGAGATTTATTCTCATTGCAAACAATAGTAACGTCCTTTAAGTCATTAGCAAATTTGTTGTAAATAAGTTAATTTGAGTGTAATTTCTTCCTTGCACTTTGCAATTTAAATATTACACTACTGGGAAAATGAGGTGTGAACACTAAGAAGAAACATTCGTTTTGAAATAACACATCACCAAACCCTTCCTTCACCTCTGACAAGGCATCTTGTGAATGTGGGGAATGCCAGGCCTCCACCGTGGTTCGGATTCCACGTTAAACTGTAAGTCCTCCATTTCATCTCACAATCACCCTACCATTTACACATTAGCGTAAGTGCGTATAACCCGAACGGGTAGTAATACGCGGTGCTAATAATAATAATAATAATAAATAACACATCACACGCACTTTGCATGTTTGGACAGTTAAAAATCTACCTGTTTGAAGTTGAATCCAAGTAGAATAAGACATGCACTACTTGGATCTAGCTTCAATCAGGCATACTTAGACTTAGTCATCCACATGTTCGAAGTCACACGCATGTGATACATCTTCCAAACTGTTGAAGTTAGATGCATGTGATACATACGTCACCATATTGTTTTAAGTTAGATGTAATTTTGCGATAACTTTCCTCAACTTACCGATCATCGATTAATTTCATGCAAACTTGTACAATTTTATTTGAAGCTTTTGTTTAACTATATATATATATATACACACACACACTCGGTGATCTTGACTCTTGGGGTAAAGTGCTTGCCTCAGGGCCCAATGTATGCGGGTTCAAACCTAGCCGGGGTCGATAGATTTCTCTTGAGAGATAAAAAAAATTACGTTGCACAACTTCCCTTGGAGTGGAAATAAGAAGTAAAGTCGTCGGTCCCATGACGATTGTAGAATGTAAAATAACCCTGGAAGGTTTGTGAAAACACCCTTCTTGGCAAAATTGGTAGGACCTTTCGCTCTCGCTCATTGAAATTCAGTATGGAAGGCAAGGGTTGCCACCACACTTCCTGCAATCCCCTAGTACATGTGATCTCTATCAGATGGTTCAATCAGCACCAATCAGCCTTAGTGCTTGCCAAGCTCCGGATGGATCAAAATAACATAAAACCAACCTTCAGTTTGTCAACTTAAGAAAAATAAGATATTTTAAATGTGGTGTGTATAGGAATTTGAACCACGGATATAGGAATTAACTCAACACTACTCTATAAATTGAGCTATCCACTGTATCACACTTCCTACGTTCTTATTATTCACTCAATATCTTACAAATACGCTTTTTAGTGCATGTGTGCGCGCGCACCACGTTTTTATACCCGTTCAGGCAGTTTGCATATTTATACTGACGGAATGAAGAGTTTTAAAAGGAAGGGCTGTGACTGCATTTCTCTAACAATCGTAAACTATTTTTCCCCTGGGGGTCAGTATCTGGTTATTATACCAATATAGAGTGATAGTAGCTCATTATAGTGGTCCACTCTGGAGGGTGGAAGCAGGTCCAGAGGGGATCCCCCTCCTCCACACCTTATAGAACACCCTGGTGAAGTGGTAGTGGCCTAATACCCCCTTTACCATACTGCACACACATACACACACACACACACACACACACACACACAAGCCGCTTCCAAAATTTTATTGGATCTCAACAGTCGGTTGAACGTTGTGCAATAATGACAAGAGATTCAGTTAGTGAAACCTTTTCAGGGGTACTAAACTGATCAGCGGGAAACTTGTATATGAGCCCTGCAGATTAGAGATAGATATTTCGTGGATGCATCACACCCATTAGAAACCTTTTGTGAATGCACCCTACCCATGAGATACCTCATGGGTGCATTCTGGCCATTAGACATCCTGTGAATACGTCGTGTCCATTAGATACCTAGTGAATGCATTCTGCCCATTAGAGACCCTGTGAATCCATCGTGTCCATTAGATACCTCATGGATGCATTCTGGCCATTAGAGACGCTGTGAATCCATCGTGTCCATTAGATACCTCATGGATGCATTCTGGCCATTAAAGACCCTGTAAATCCATCCTATCCATAGATACTTTGGGTGGGTCTTGCCCATTAGAGACCTCGTGGATTTACCTAGTCAGAAAGATTTTTAATAAGGAACACTGTCCGTTATCATAGATGATCCAGGTCACTTTTTACGGATCGTGATGCTAACGAAGAGCCATATACCTCACACGAGAATTTTCTCGAGGGTTTTTAGCATTTTCAGGTTGATTATTCCCAAGGACATTGCCCAACTCCCCTTGGGTACAACGCCCGTAAGTATCTGATCAGACTTCCCCAGAATCATCATCAACCAACCGCAGAAACAAACATTCCTTTATACACGACACAGCTTGACCTCATTTTCTATTCTTTAATTGATGTTTTGACACCGCTTACGGATGAACTGCTTTAAGTCTGCCAAGACGGCTCATTTCGTTTGTACTGTCGTCAATACCCACACAGTTGGGCACGTGGACCGAGGCGTCAGTCTCGTACTGTCTGATTTTCAAGTGATGGAGAGGTCAGGATTTAGATCTAAATCTACTGTTTCCTAATTGGTTTTTTGGTCTTCCTCCACGGAAACGCTGGTAAATCTTTCTTTAAATTTTACCTTGCTCGCCTCTACGTCTTTATTGTAAATATGTGAATAGTCCAGAGTAGTTGTAAAACTAGAGAAACAGAATTTATTTGCAGTGACAAATAACGATTGCCTCCAAATATATATATATTTTTTAAAATTATATTGTGTCATCCCGAAAATGAGCTATACCAACCTAGCATCCACCATATATTGGTGAATATGGTGCCAACATTTGTGGATAGAAGATGTTTTGGTCATTACAACAAGCCCTCTGCTCGTTGATCTCAATATTCTAGAACGGAGATGCTACTTTTTTTTCTTCAAGTAGCCCCTCTATTGTCCTCACGAGACTTATTTGACCTCGTTCCAGACCCACTCCTTCACAGAAAAATCTGGAAGTACCAAGGATCGAACCCAGAAACTCCGGATCTGTAGCTAGGAGCTCTGATCACTCGATCACAAAGGAGAAAAATATATGTCCGTGGTTTTATTTCAAGCTGGCTCATACCGATTCACAGCCATCCGAACGGGCTATCTGTATTTAAGTACACTAATGGGGAAGATATGAGGAAGGTAGTGATGAGTGTGTGTATGTGGAGGAAGAGTAGCAAACCATTTAGAAAAAAAAATGCAATAAATCTGGTTGAGATTCGAACCTGAGCTTCCTGTCATCGATAAACCAAATTAGATGAATCAGACGTCTGTTCCACGTACCCACCTTAGCTGGTCATAAAATGTTAAATTCTTGAAACATATCTCCATATAGCTATTTTTTTACTGTATATGATTTTTTTCTTCATTATTCTGCTCCGTTTATAGTCGACCTTCATAACCTACCGGTTGTTCAATAATCTCCTAAGGCAGTGGGAGCCTGAAGCACTTCCAAGGGGGGTGTGGAACAATTAGGAAATAACGTTAAAAATTAACTAAGAATTGAAGACATTTTTTATTCTCATTCATTTTCCAACTTAAGATGTTTTCTTGTGGTATTGGCAACACTGCTTACCAAATGTAATTATTCATTTATTAGGTGACTAACCAAAGTAAGAAGCTCGTGCGTATGTATGCATGGGTTGATTTTCAAACCCGAAAGCCTCGGATTCGCCCCCCCCCCCCTCCCCAATCCAATTCTTCCCTCTACACTCCCCCTCAGCTACCATCGGATCCACGTGCATCATTCTCGAATTTTCAACTACAGCACTGTCGACTTGAAGTGTAAAACGATTTCGGTGTGCTCTGTCAAACAACAAACCCGATATTCAAGAAATGGTGGAAACAGATCATCGCCAACCGTCACACTAATTTTCAGTAATTTTTCTATGCTTCTAGTGTTACATTGAATTTTTATAAAATGAGGAAGTGATAAAGAACAAAGCCTTTTTTTAAAGATTTCTTCGTAACTATTCCAAAAATATGTGAGGAGGGAGAGGAGAAATTTTATGAACTACCAATTGGGGTGTAGCTGAAAAAGTTTGAAAACCTGCTCTAAGAAAAAAAGAGTCCATTCTCATTGTTGTCAGTCTGAGAGTCAGTAAGAGAGACTAGGAAAGTGGAGGCTGTTAAATTATGTTTGTGAGGAGCATGTTAGCTGTCACGAGGGGAAACAGGCTAAGGAATTAAGTTATCCGGCAAAGAGTGGGGGTACAAGGAGGACATCATATACTAGTAGAGGAACAAGAGAGGGATGGTGTGTACATGTAATGAGGATGGAGAAGGAGAGAATGCCAAATAAAATTATGGAAATGAAGTATGTAGGATAAAGACCGCAAGGGAGGCCAAGAAGGAAATGGGAAGAGCACATAGTATAAAGTGTTCAAGTGAAAGGAGAATAATGGAAGAAATTAAAGTAGGAAAAATCGTTGAAGTATAGAAGGTGGTGGAGGCATTTTACTGAACTGAACCGGCCACAAGATGGAAACAGTTGATGATGTCAGTCACGAGGGATTAATTAAGTCGACTACAGGACTAGTGGACCCTGGTTCAACTCCACTCGGTGACTACAAGAATGTAGTATTACTGTAGGGTCCAAATATATTAATATTGACTCTAGGGTTGGATGTGTAGTATTACATCCGTTGTCCAAGGTTGAGTAGTGTTCTTCGCCTTTATATATTGTATAAAAAAATCATACTGATATTTTTTATTATAAAAAGTCTCTATTTCGGCACTTTTCTGACTTCAGTGAAAATTATCATAAACATAATGGAACGTCTTATCTTAACTGATTGTTAAAATTCAAGTAATAATAAATAACTACCATAAATGTATCTTAAGTACCCCTACCGACTCTTAATTATTTATTGTTCAGTAATTTAAGTTTAGAGATAAAATAAAATAATAGTGCTCGAATTAAATTTAATTCACTAAAGAACCAACCAATTTTATGATCTAGGATATCAGAACTTACAAATTTGTAATTAATTTAATGATAAATTAACACATAGATTGAATACTTTCTAAAATATATTAATATCAAACAAAGTATACCATTTATAGAATAATTAGTTGTATTTATATATTAATAGTATTAATATCATATTATTGTTTTATGTTTATTTCTATTTTTCATGCTTGGCAACGTACAAATGTAGACCGTGTGTGAAACGGACTGATAATTTGTTTTAAAGTGTCACCCATATCTTATGAGGCATGGAATGATCTTTTGAAATATATATTATTTTACCACCACGTCCTACTTCTCATTCGGGCTATACGCATGTGTCCTAAATTACGTTAACGTATTATAGATGAGGAAAGTTGAATTTAAAGGAAGTGTACCCGCATTTACGTGAAAGAAGAGTGAGGAAACAATTTAATAAAAACTACCCTCAGAACCACCAACCGGATTTCAAACCCACGATTCCTCGTCACAGGCAGTCCAGTCTATTTTGAGAGCAACGCCTTATACCATTTGCTGACCGAAGCAGGTACTAGCAGTGTTTAAATGGGGATATAGTGATCAACTTATACTTGAGAAGACATATCAATCTCGCATCAACTGCACTGAGAGAAGTGACTACTAATCCTTTCCGAGTTTGGATGTTTCAGCCTCTGTTAGAATGAGTACAGATTATTTAAAAATATTCACCCTCTTTAACCTTTCTATTTATATAAAATTAGTGCCAATATTCTGGTACAAAGTATTCTAACTAAAATATCAACTATCAAGTAATTGTAAAATATCAATTTTAGGATGCAGCCAAACACAAATATTAGGCAACATCAAGGATTGAACTACAGTATGGCCGGAAATAAAATATACCGAAATAGCACACCAGACAGTAACATTTTCAGAATGTAGAGGGTGTGCAACAGTCTCAGTAGGTCATTCAAAACCAATAAATCGTGTCGTTTGCTTGTTTACATAACCTTCAAACGCAACGTGGCATTCATCCGAAAATCGATGATGATAATGAATTTACCACCGCGTCTTACTACCCCCTTCGGGTATACGCTTTAAGTACTAATTACGCAATGATTAGGAAATTGGGCAGGGTGAAAATTTAAAGGGAAAATGAACCCGCATTTGCGTGGAGGAGAGTGGAAAACCCGTTAGGAAAAACCCCCCCCCGTTCACCCCACCGAGATTTGAAACCCCGATCTCCCCGTCCTCAGCAGTCGAGCTCACCCCGACAAGCGCGATCAGAAAACAAATATTGGAAAGAAAATATTCATCTTCATAACACATTTTCAGAGTGCAAGCACATTACATACGTATTTGATCTTATCCGGCTCTCGTACAAAAATTTAAAAACAAACTACAACACT
>JBCFYV010003488.1:0-22846 GCA_039000515.1 Timema cristinae
TTTTTAGTTTTTTTCATATTTTGTTTTTCCTTTTTTCCATTTGTATTTACATTCTCTTAATAAAGACGATTTTGGTTAATAAATTTAAAATATCTAAAAATTGTTAACACATTCAAGTACCTATCAAATCATGAATTCGTATACAAAATCTAAATTAAATTAAAATTTTTTTTCATCTCTATTTCAACTTTTTTTATAAAAAAAATAGATTCAAGGTACCGAATATACTCCGTAGTGTTGAGTTCCCCCCACCGGTCCGTCTTTATGTACAGTCAAAAGCAAAAATTACTCAACCTTGATGGGTGAATGGGTAAAATGACGTACTGCGTTCATTTTGACCTTTCCGAAACCCAAAAACCATAATATTTAGACAATCATTTTTGGTTTAGTGTGTGCATATGAAGCCGTAGCTAAAACAGGTTTTGGAAATAAAAATACAGAAAGTTTGACTTTGAAAATATGTGTTTCTGTTTGTTTGGCTGTGTTACTTTTTATTGCTCTGACTTTGTGTGTAGTTATATAACTCTGCATTTTGGGTCCGATCTTCTGTGGAGGACTGGTGTCTTATCATATGGCTTTGTGTGTTGTGTTCTCCCAAATAGTGTTTTTTTGATTTTTTAGTTCTGTGTTTCAGCTTTATACTATATGTGTCAAGGGGCATCCTTTTTGACTCAGGTATATTGTTTTGACCAATGTTTATTTACAGCCCCTCACGGTATATTTGGTTTTTTTAACCCCATGATTTTATCAATCGCCCCCTAATTTTTTTAAGCCCAAAATTAAATCAACCCCTCACAGTTTTTGTTTATGACCAAAGTTTATTTTCAGCCCGTCACAGGTTATTGGTTAAGCCCCCAATTTTTATCAACTCGCCACAGGGTTATTTTTAAAAGCCCAATGGGTTTAAATCAACCCTCACGGGGAAAATTGTTTTTAAACCAATGTTTATTTATCAGCCCGTCACAGGGATATTGGTTATAGCCCCGATTTATATAAAAACCCCCACAGTATTGTTTATAACCCTTTGTTTTTAATCAGCTTGTCCAGGTATATTGGTTATACCCCCCTGATTATATATCACTTGTCACAGGGGTATTGTTTTTTCCAAAATTATCTTCGCCCGTCACAGGGAAATTTTTTTAACCCTATGTTTATCTTTCACCCGTCAATGTGATATTTTTTATAGCCCAAATTTATCTATCAACTGCCAAATACCCTTACATTCAGATACTCATGACTCGCCTCACCATTTCATCAATTATCTAGACTCGTCATGCCGCAAGACCTCACAGTCACGAAATCCTTGCGCGTCGCGTCATTACAAAGATATACCGCGATTATTGTGGAGCGAACTAACCCAACCTAAAATAAATACTTTCAATACGGACCATTAGGTTTTGAGACTGGGGGTCAGTTTCATACTCAGATTGGTAACCCCTCGATTGCGCAGCTATACTAAAAAACATTTTATCCTAAACCGGATGAAAATGCCCGTTTCAAATATGAAATTGAATTTGGGCCCATTAACAAAAAAAGACAAGGCTAAAAGAAATGTAAGATATTTAAAATTGTATCACGTTTTCATTTGTTTACCTTTTAAAACACCTATTTTCCTATAAAAATTGATTGGGTGAGTTGCTAAAAAAATTGAAAAAGTCGAGTGTGGCCAGTAGAGAATTGTGGCCATCGATTTAAATCAGTGTTTAGTTGGGGTTTCTGTACACGTGTCTGTCACATCTTCATTTTATATGTGATCTCTCTTTTGTGTCTTTTGAGTTTTTGTTATGATTTTTTGGGTTTAAAATTTTTCTCTAAAAATTAATCGAAAAATTTGGGCAAACAAAAAAGGGGAAAGGTTTATTTATCCACATTGTCAGGCAAGCATTAAGTGCTGGGGTTTTATCCCTTTTCACAGGATTAAATCAAATATGACCGTGGTTATGAAGGGTTTTTTTAAACATTATTTTGTGCACTGTTTTTTCCCCAACCATTTCAACTGTACGTAATTGGTGTAACGGCCCCCCCCTTTCTTACTTTCGCTTTGGTTGAGCCTTAGTTTCTTGCTTAAAAGTAACAAAAAAAATTGTCCACTAAATTTAATTTTTATTTTTTTATTAGCACCGGTCTTACTCCCCTTCGGGTTGTACGCACTTACCAAAGTGTAATGGTAGGGTTTGTGAATGAAAGGGACTTACAGTTTAACGTGGAATTCGAACCACGGGGGAGGCCTGCATTCCCCACATTCACAAAGATTCTTGTCAGAGGTGAAGGAAGGGTTTGGTAATCAGATAATTGAACCCGCCGCCAGCTCAGAAGTCTGACACCTTAACCCTAGACCGCCAGGTCACCACGATATATTGATTATTCTTCCAAGCAAATGAATCAAAAGCTAATTGTGACGTCCCTAACTTAATGATCCTTAGGGTTTAGATAAGATTATAAACATTTAACAACACTTTTAATAGAATAATACCAATAAAATCATTTTTAAAAAAATATTATATTAGCTATTTTGACATAACTAAAAACCGTAAAATAATAATTTAATACTATATATATTTTCATAGGATAGTTAATGTTCATTTTTTGAATCATAAAATGAACATCTTACATATACATCTTTAAGACCGTTTACGGTTATATAAATTACGAAGAAATGGCAGAACAATTTTGACAAATTGAACTCCTGTTTTAAAGGTTATGGGTTCAGGATGTCGGAAATTTTTTTTTTATTCCAAACGAAGATTCTATTTTCCCGAAAATTTTCAGATTTTAATTTTTTGTTGACATCGTCATGGGAACCTTGGGTTTGTGCATGGCCTTAAACTGCAAATAAAACATTTCTCTTGGTTAGAAATAATAAATTTTAAGTTGACGATTCAACACTTATATATTATGATAAAATGTATACATATCAAAAAAAACAAAGATAGTAGGTTAGAATAAATTTTTAACATTTGGTTTGCATTGAATAAAATTTCCTTCTTCATAATTTTTTTAATATTCAACCCCTATTACAAAATGGATGATATAAATGGCTGGGGCAACCACCTCTATTAAATAAAAGTCAGATTGGGGGAAACATTTATTGTTTTGGGAAATTTGTTATAGTTAAAATTTAAAAATTAATCCAAAGTATTAACTATAAGACGCAAATTAATAAGTTAAATAGTCAATTAAGTGAAAATATTTTCTTAAGCTATGTTTCGCACTAAAATTATGAATTAAAAACGATACGATTATGTTTAGATATATTTTGGTAAGTATTATGATTTCAAAAATTGATAAGACATTTAAAATGTTTAGATCGTTAGAAGCATATGTTTGGTGTTGAATTTTTCAAATAAAAATCACAATTTCAAATAAGTTCAGTTATGTTTTCCTAGCTGAAAACTTAATTTTTGGGGGTATGTTGAATATATTTAAAGTAATATTTGGTGTACCTCATCTTATCTTCCCTCACACACACTATATCTCTCACACTCTCTTCTCAAACTCTCTCACACACCCAATTTTTTCAAACTCTCTCACACACACTATAACTCTAAACTATCACACACACTATAAAATCTCACACTCTCATAGACATACTCATGCTCACTCTCTTTCTCAAACTCTCTCACACCACACCAAATTTCTCAAACTCTCTCACACACACTATATCTCTCAAACTCTCTCACACCACACTAAATCTCAAAAATCTCACACACACCCATATCTCCTTTAAACTCTCACACACACACTATATCTCTCAAACTCTCTCCCACACACTTAAAATCTCACACTCTCTTACAAACACTCTCATGAGACATACTCATCTCGCTCTCTTTTTTCAAACTCTCACACACACACTATATCTCTCAAAAACTCTCTCCCACACACTATATATCTCACACTCTCTTACAAACACTCTCATAGACATTACTCATGCTCACTCTCTTTCTCCAAACTCTCACACACACTAAAAACTCTCAAACTCTCTCCACACACATATATATCTCACACTCTCTTACAAACACTCTCATAGACATACTCCCTGCTCACTCTCTTTCTCAAACTCTCACACACACTATAACTCTCAAACTCTCTCCCACACACTATATATTCACACACCCCTTAAAAACACTCTCATAGACATACTCATCTCACACTCTTTCATCAAACTCTCACACACACATATCTCAAACTCTCTCCACAATTTTCACACAATTCGCCCCAAACACTTTCTTACTTTTCTCTCACACTATATTTATCTCATACACACTCACAAGGACAACACTTTCACACATGCTTTAAAACACACTCTCCAACTTTCTCTTTCACACTATCTCCATCTCACACCTTGTCTCCGAAAATTAAATATTTATCTTTGGTTAAAAATATATCTTGATTATAAGTTGAGTTGTTTGGCGCAAAAAAAATAAATAGAGCCAGGTGAGAGGTCGTTTTAAAGTTATCATCGTGGCGTGAAGGGGGAAAATATATGTTTTTTTTCAAACAAACACCGAAAGCTAAATATATTTTATGTACAAGTTGAGAGCCTTGGACGAGTAAAGCCTTAACTAGAAAGTCGAGTGAGAGCTTATTATATAGATATTTCCCCAAAATGTTTGGTATACATTTTAATGCAATAATCTGCAATAATCACTGCAACAATCCACTATTTATATCCATATCAGCACACTCTCACTATATATATATATCACTTTTATCAACACACAACACATAAACCATTCTAACTTAAAATACAGTACAAGCACACTACCTACTACCCGAATATAAAATTTGCTACTGTGGAAGTGGTAGTCTAGTATTCACCAAGAAAAAATATTTCGGCCCCGTAACGAGAATAAAACCCAAAACGATTCAAAGTGATACATCATTTTATCCATTAATTTTTCCGGGAACTTTAAATACTTCCCCAATATAATAAAGTACCAAAATAAATAATTTTTTTTAGCGTCACCTTTGTAACGGGAAAGGGTAAAAATTTGTCGTTACCCCCCCCGCGCCCCGGGACCTAATTCGGGAGGGTTAGAGGGGATGGGTATTATGCAAATAATGTAGGTTTTTTTTGGTCTTGCGATTGGAATAGCTAATTACCTAAGGCTTTAACCGCTATGGTGTCGCACACGGGGGCACCACAAACCCCGACAAGGCGAAGTGCCGTTTAAAATATGGGGTAGTAATTTGACTAAATACAAACGCAGGTCACCCACCCTATTTCCAATCCACGGGTGCTTTGGTGGCCAATGCAGGTATATTTAAGAAATTTTTGTGAGTAAAGGGGGTTCTGGGAGGGGTCTTTTTTATCATTATACCCGCTGAGAAATAAATTCAACCCATACGAATTTTTTCACGTGCCAACGCCTTTAACTTTAAAAATTACTCTTCAAAATTTAAAAACCCCCAAAATTTTATTAATATTTTGCTAATATTTTAGAATTATTAGTTTTTTTAAAAAAATATTTCAAATAATATTTTTTTTTTAATAGTAATAAAATTTACTATTAAGTTATTTTGTATCTTAAAGGGGTTGGGGGAGATATAAAAGTTTTCTTTTGTAAAGAACGCAAATGTCTTTTCACGGAAAATAAAAAAGCCATTTTGTTTTTAAAATTTTAATCAAGGGGCCCGATACGAAAAATTTTTAAATTTAAAAACGTTAAAGCGGTTTTTTTTAAAAAAAATTTATCTTCCACCCTTAAGGAAACGCCTTTTAAATTTTTAAAGGGTTGGGTATATATTCCAAAAAAAAATTGGGGGTATCTATATAAACACCCTAAAATAAGTTTTTAGCCCTACGGGAAAAATGGAAAAAATGGCCTCAAACCCAATTCAAAGTCGGAAACAAAAATTTGGGGAAAACAAACGATGAAAAACAATTTTTCATTTGGGGGTCAAAAACGTTAAAGAACCTTTCTCAAAAAGGGGTTTATTTTTTGACGTCCCAATATTTCCTTTGCCCTTTTTAAGTTATCAAAGGGAAAATTAAAATGTTGAATTAGGGGGTAAGGGCCCCAACGTTTTTAAAATTTAAAAAAAAGGATTTTGGTTTAAGGTTCCCCCAAAATTAAATTAAAACTCGGGTTTTTTAATTCCCCTCCCATTGAAAAATTTTCCAACGTTTGAAAGGAGCAATTTTTCCCCCAGGGTTTTCCTCGACAAAAGGCCCCATTTTCCCCCCGGGGGTTTAAAAAACAGAAAAGGGGAATATCCCCAAGGGTTTCCCTAAGCAGGTATCAAAGGGGAATTAAAAAGGGGTGTTCCTTGGCCGGGTAATCTAACCTGAAATCCCCCCTTTTGGGTATTCCAACATAAGGGAACCCCCTCCCGGTTTTCTAAAAATTAAGCCCCGTTCTCCCGGGGATTAAACACGTAAAAACCAAATTTTTTCCCCCCGGGGTAAAAAGGGGAGTTTAAATCCCCCTTACAGGTTCAAGAGAAGAACATAAAACCTTTATATTAAAGACAAAAACTCACCCCTCCTGGGTATATTAAAACTGTAAGCAATCACCCCTCCCCAAAGGGTATATCAAAGGGAACTGTAAGCAATCACCCCCTTTTACCGGGGTTTATCAAACGATTTAAAAGAAATTCATCCTCTACCAGGGGTATTTAAAACGACTTTTAAGCAATCACTCCTCTACCAGGTTATATCAAACCCCGAAAGCAATCACCCCCAAAACCCAGGTAAAAACCAAAACGACTGAAATGCAATCCCCTCTACCGGGGGAAAATTTTAAAACGACGTAAGAAATTAAATTCCCTCTCCCGGGGTTTATTTCAAACGATTTTAAAAGAAACCACCCCCTTTCAAACCGGGTTTTTAAAAACGACTTTTAAGCAATCATTCCCCTCCCCAAGGGTTTTAAAAACCGACTGTAAGCAATCCCCCCCAAAGGGGTTTATCATAACGCCTTAAGCAATCACTCCCTCCCAGGGTATTTTCAAACGACTGTAAGCAACCCCAAACCCTTTTCCGGGGTATATCAACCGACTGAAACCCAAATCACCCCCTCTACCAGGGTATATAAAGGGAAAGTAAGCAACCCACTCCTCTACCAGGGTAATATAAACGACGTAAGCAACCCATTTCCCTCCCGGGGGGTATAAAAAACACTGAAAGCAATCACTTCCTTCAAAACCAAGGGTATATAAAAACGACGTAAGAAATCACTCCTTCCCGGGGTTTTTTCAAACGACTGAAAGCAATCATCCTTACCAGGGTTTATCAAACGCCCTGTAAGCAACCCTTTCCTCTACCGGGTTTATCAACAAAACCCCAACTAAAGCAATCACTCCTTTTCCAAAGGGTTTAAAATCAAACGACCAAGCAATACCCCTTTCTCCCGGGTAAAACAAACAATGAAAAGAAATTTCACTCCTCTACCAGGGTATATCAAAGCCCAAAGCAATCATTTCCTTTTTACCAGGGATAAAAAAACACTTTTAAGAAATTCACTCCTCTACCGGGGAAATTTTCCAAACGACTGAAAAGCAACACTCCTCTACCAGGGTAAATAAAACGAAGAAAGCAATCCCATTTTACCAGGTTATAAAAACGCGTAAGCAAAAACTCCTCTCCCAGGGTATATCAAACGACGAAAACAATCACTCCCCCCCGGGAAAATCAAACGCGTAAGAAATTTTCCTCCTTACCGGGGATATCAACAACTGAAAAGCAATCACTCCTCTCCCGGGGTTTTATTTAAAAAACACGTAAGCAACACTCCTCTACCGGGGTAAAAAAAACCCTTGTAAGCAATAACTTCCTCTCCCAGGGTATTTTCAAACGACTGAAAGGGCCAAACCCCCCTCCTCTACCGGGGTTATTTTAAAACGACTGTAAGCAATAACTCCTCTCCCCGGGTATAAAACGATTGAAAGGGCCCAATCCCCTCCTCTCCCAAAGGGTTATATAAAAACTGAAACCCAACCACTCCTCTACGGGGTATATCAAACGATTTTTAACCCAACCACCCCTTTCTACCAGGGTATATAAAGGGGGACTGTAAGCCCCATTCCTCTACCAGGGTTTTATAAACCTGTAAAAATTCACCCTTTTACCGGGTTATCAACCGGAAAGAAATTCACTCCCTACCAGGGTATTTCAACGACTGAAAGCAACACTCCTTTTCAGGATTTTATCAAACGACTGAAAGGGGCCATAACTCCTCTACCGTTTATATTTTGTAAATTTCCTAAACCGAAAAACTATGAAAAAAAATTAGTACAAAAGCGTTGACCCGTTGGATAGTAAGACACAGTGCTAAAAAAAAATTTTTTCAAATAAAAATTTAAATTTTTTGGGCCATTAAATGTTTTTTTAAACACAATACTTGTGTATAATTTTGTATATTTAGTAAACTTTTTCAAAAAATTTTTTTGTTTCTTAAAAAATAGAATTTTTTTTCCCATGAAAATTGGGAAATTCCCAAATAGCGTTTTCATATTAAAAGTAAATTTTCTTAGGGCTAAATTGAATAACGTAACTTTTTTAAAAAATTTATGATTGTTTAAATTTTTTAACATTATAAATTTAAAAAAATTTTTTATTTAAAAAAGGGGGGTTTCAAATGTAAAATTTTTAAACATCTCAAAAAATTTCTTACAACTAAAGGGCGGGGAAATTTTTTAAAACTTATCAAAAACCGCATATGAAATTGTTTTAAGTCATGAGTTTATTTTGAAAAAACATTTTTGTAAATTTTCCTACTATTTCCCAAAAATTTTTTACAAGTCAAAGGGAAAAAAAAAAATTTTAAAAGTAAGATGAACGTTTTTTTAATTTTGGGATCACTAATACGCAAATTCTTTAAAATCTTGAGGAGTTTTTTTATTATTATTTGCCCCGGGAAACTTACTCCCCGTTGGGGTTAAGTACTAATTACGCAATGATTAGAAATTGAAAAAGGTTTTAAATTTAGGGAAAGTGAACCTACTTTTGCGGGGAGGGAGAGTGGAAAAAAATTTAGAAAAAACCACCCCTAGTTCCCCCAACCGGGGATTCGAACCTCAACCCCCCTTTCCTCACAGTCAGGGCCCAGCTGATTTCGGTTAGTCAACTCCCGCCCCGAGGGGGGTTTTTTCTTAAGGCGGAAAATGCCCCATAAATTTACCTTTAATTTTTTTTAGCTTATGAAAAAAAGTAATTTTTGCAAAAACTTTAAATCTTTAGTATTCTAAAAAATTTTAAAGGTTTAAAAGTAAAAGTAAATATTTTAAAAAATCAAAAAATTTCTGATTAAATTTATATATATTTACTATTACTTAAAAAATTTGTCATCCATATTTTTTGGTTTGGATTGTAGGCTAAAATTTTTTTTTAAATTAAAAATAATATGGGCATTTTTTTAATGTAAAACATTTTAGAAAGGGACGGGGTTTTTTTAAAAAATATAAAAACATTTTAAATTAATGAGTAAAATTTGTGCCCACACGAAAACGAATACTTTTTTAAAAAATTGGGTTTAAATCAATAAGTATTTTCTTTTTCCCAAAGGGGTTAAATTTAGGCCTCAGCCTAACCCCCAAAACTACAATACTTACTCCCTTTTAAAAAAGGGGGGGGGGGTTGAACTAAGCAAAAAGAGAGAATGGAAACAAAAAGTACTCAGCACTCGGCGGGGCGAAATCCCGTAAACACCCCCACACCAAAATTCCTGGCCAAAAAAACCCCATTTAAAAAAAGTACAAGATGTTTTGGGATTCTATTTGATTTCTAGCACCTTAATTTTTTGGAACTTTTACGCCACCACTCTCGGGGCGAATACATTGTTTTTCGGTTTGTGATTTAAAAAAAGGGGGGAAAACATTTTTTTTAAGCCTAAAAAATTTTTGGGAAAATAAATGGTTTGTTTCGTCACTTCTGGGACTATCGGGAAAAATCGGGTAAATGGGAAAGCCCAGTGGGAACACGTATTTCCTGGTATTCCAAAAATTTAACTTTTACACTTTGGGTTTACCAAATTTTTTTTTTAAAAAGTTTTTTAATTGTTAGAAATTAAAGACTAAAAATTTTAAATAAATAAATACTAAAAAAAGGGGGAAAATTTTATTTATAGCCTTATGATTTCTTATTTTTTAAACATTAATATTTAAAAATCCGTTTTAAAATTTTTGTTTAAAGTAGTTATTCATTTAAAGAAATTAAAAATTTAAAATAATAAACATTAAAAAAAATTCCCCCCAAAAAAATTTTAAAGTAAGAATAGTTCCCCAATTTATATAGTAAAATTAAATTTTTTGAATTTTAACTTAATGAATTTAAAAAAAAATATTACTTGGCTGAAAAATAAAATAGTTTTCATTTATAATATAATAATTTATTTTTTTTAAATAGAAAATAAAAAGAGTCTTCAAACTAGATAAATAAGTCGTTTTTTCTTTAATTAAAACATGAATTTAAATTTTAATAGAACGGTTTTTTTTTTTTTTTTTTTCCCCACAATCTTTTTTTTTGAAATACCATGTTTTTATCGGTGAACAAAGTTTTTACCCCCCCCCTTAAAAACGAAACAATACCTATTTTTGGCGATAAAATTAAATTTTTTTTTTTGTATATAATATATATTTATTTTTTTTTTTTTGGCGTCATGTGATCAACAAAACATCCCCTCGGGCCCCAATTATTATTTTTTTTCTAAGGAGCTGGTATTTTTTATTTATTAGGCAAAAATTATTCTCTTTGAGCAGAGTCTGCCCCGTTTAAAGATCCACTCCCCTTACAGAAAATTCTAGTTTTTTTTTGTAGAACAACCCTTAAACCTATAAAAATTTAATTAGATTCCCACCTTTTTTCCCAAACAGATGTAGGTTTTTTAAAGATTTGAAGGTTAAAAAACTTTATTTTTTTAAATTGAAAAATTTGCCCAACCTTTTGGTAAATTTGAAAAATTAAAAAATTTTGAAAATTGGGGAAACAATATTTTCCCAAGTCTAAAAGTTAAAATTTTTAAAAAAAATTGGGGTTCAATGCTCCCCCCTCCACCAATGCTATGTTTCCATTAAACCCTTTTCTGTGATCAAGACCCCACAATTTGAAATTTAAATATAAATTCCTTTTTTGGGGCTAGTTGTTTTTTTGGGTTTAATTATTAGAATAGGGGTCGGGTCTATCGAGGTTTTATCGGTTATTTTTTTAATATATCGGTTATTATTAAAAAAAAACAATTAACACCCCTTTAACATTTAAACCCCCAAAAAACCACTTTAAATTTAAATCTTATCGGTATCTTGCAGTAAAAAATTGGGGCCCATAATTTTGGTAACTAACTAATTGAACCCAATGTTTTGTTTTTTTAAAAATTTTTAAAATTAAAGGGTTAAATTTCTAAAAAATTTTAATCTATTGAAAAAAAAATTAATTTGTTGGAAAATTTTGGTTTAGCGTAAAAAAAAAACACCCTTATTAACCCTGCTAGGCCCCCAAAACCCCTAAGCTTTTCCCGGATAGTGGGTCATAAACCGTCAGCGACAATAGGCCAAAATTTTGTTAAACTTTTTTAATGTGCGGGTTTCCTCAAGGAGAGGTTGGGGGTAGAAGTTTATAGTGCGTGTTTTTGAGGGGAAGAGATAAAGGATGTTTGGGACCCGGCTAGTATTGCATCTGGAGGGCAAAAGGGGAAAAATTTTTTCCCTTGGGGGTTTGGTTGTTTTTGTTGCGTTTGCCTGTAGAAAAAGGGTGTTTTTTTTAAAAAGGAAAGTGCACTGGTATTTGCAAAAATTTTTAAGGGAAAACCACCTTACTTTTTGGTTTCTTAGAAAAAAGGTTGGGCCAAAAGGGAAATAAATTAAAAGGGTAGAGAAAAAAACCCAACAGGTTTTTTTTAATTTAATTTTGAAAACCCAAGGGGAAAAGAGAAAAGAAAATTTGCCCCAAATATTTGTAGAGAAATTCCGTTATATTTTTGGATTAACGGAGGAAATTTTAAAAAATTAAAAAAAAGTGTTTAAAAAAAGTAATTAAAATCACCCGGAGTTTTAAAATTTTTTAAATTTATTGAAAAAAAAACAACAAAAACACTGATAAAGATACAATTTAATTAACCACTTTATAATAAGAGAAATTTTTTAGTTTTGAAAAGAGGAATCTTTTAAAAAAAAAAAAAATTTTAAAAGGGAAATTAAAAAAATTTAAGTAAAAAAATTTTTAAACCCAAAAACACAAAAATAAACATACCTTTTCCTCGCCAGTAAAAAAATCTTTTCCCCAAATTTTTTTTAAAAGGGCCCGTTTAAGTTTTCTTGTTGAAATTCAGTAACCTGCTTCTCCCAAATTTCTTTAATCCTGTTTTGAAGCAGCAGCAAATGAATCCCCCCCTCCTTCTATTAACCCTCCAAATTGGCCCTTGACAAAAAACAAACCCAAACCCCGCGCACTATATAACTACTTTTTAAAAATATGTGCTCGCCTGAGCTTACGCAATTTGCACGGCGTCTTGTCCCCGAAAATTTTTTCTTTAAAAGCACCCCACCAAGACGGAAACTTGAGGATGTTTTCTTTTTCCCCATAAAAATTTTAATAAAACGAAACTTTTTTTCCCCGAAAAAGGTTTTGTACGGGGAAATTTTCACTCCCGTGTTCCCTTTGGCCCCCACAAGCCCAGAATATTTCCTTTTTGGTTTCCACTTAACGTCCATATGTTCCTGGCTAAATTTAAACCCGGGAAAAATTTAGGTTTAAAGGGGAATGCCAGGTCTCCTTGTGGTTCGGTTTCCCACGTTAACCTGTGGTCCTTCATTTCATCTCACAATCCCCCAAAACCCTTTTACACATTACTAAGTGCTTTTAAACCCAAAGGGGGAAAAAGTAAGGAACGGGGTGTAATAATAAAATAATAATAATAATAAAAATAATAAAAAATTAAAATAAAAAATAATAAAAATTTAAAAATTAATAATAATAAAAATTAGGTTTGGGAAACAGATTTTCAAAAAATTAAAGGTTTGTGTTTTTTTTGTAAAATACTTAGAAACAAACAAGGGTTGATCAAATAAAGCCGTCTTTTCTATTTTTCCCACATGTAAAAGTTTACCCCTCCTATGATCCACCTTTGGGGAATTTTAAAAAATAAAATTAAATCCAGTAATTTAAAAAATTTTTTGTAAAATTTTAAAACTATAAAATACTTTTAACAAACATTAAAAAAAAAAATTTATATCACCGGGTTTTTAGTATGGTAAATTTTCCCCGGTTTTTGGGAAATCTCTAAAAATGTTATGAAAAAGGTTTTTCCCCTTTTTTTTTTTAAAAACCCTTTCCCACCAAAATTTGGGATACATTAACTTAAATTAAAATTCTCAGAGAAATTTAAACATTTATGCATACACCCCGAACGACTGGTGAAAAAGGGCCAAGAGGAAAAAATAAATAAAAAATTTCCCAAAAGGATCGAAGCATGATACACCACATCTAACATTTTCACAAATTTTAAAAAGGGAAAAAACCCATAGAAAAAAATTAAAAATTTTGGGCCCCCCAAACTCAACCCTAAAACATGATTTTTAAGCTTTCCCTTGAATCGTAGCAGAGAACGATAACAATTTAAAAAAACCGCCCTTTACATTAAAAGTTAAAAGTCGAAAAGAAAAAAAAAAGGGGGCGGGCCTTAAATTTATAAAAATGTATTACAAAAATTTTTTTTTTTAAAAAAAATTTAAACCCAATATGATTCACTTAAAACCTCTTTTTAATACCATTTTTTCAAAACTACGCTACCAAAATTTTCTCATTTATTTAATAAAATAAAATTTTTAAGTCATAAAAAAAAATGTGTTTTTGAAAGGGAAAGAAAAAGAAGTAATTACAAAAAACAAATAAAGAGAGAAGGGTGTCAGATATTAATCAAAATGGGTTTAAATTTGATTTATATAAACATTATTTTAAAAAAACAAATCAGGGGAAATTTAAGGGGGGTAATTTTTAACACAAGGGTTGAAACCCGGGCCCCCACGGCATGATTAACTGAAATAACCCGAATAAGAAACGACTTAAAAAATTTCCACCCAATTAAAAACCCAAAACAGGATCCGAGCCCTGCTTTCCCTTTTCAAAAGGAAAAAAAACCCCACTAATTTGTCTTGACCCTCAAGTGAGTTTATATTGTTTTTCCTCTTTTTTCATAAAGACCCCCCTCCCCATTTTCCGTCCCAAAATTTTTAAACCCCTTTTAGAAAATTATCCCTTTTTTAAAAACTCCTCGACCCTGGAATCCTGCCTTTTAACATCCAATAATAACTTTTAAAATTTAAAATATGGAAAATCATGGTTTGGGGGAGGGCAATTTTTATAGTTTTTAGGTGAAGGAGGGGGGCCTTTTTGAATCATGGAAGCCCAAAATTGGTTTTTCTGTACTGTTTTTAAAGGGGCAACAACCAATAAACCCGGGCCAAAAGGCCCCGACAAAACCAAAATAAACATATTTAATTTTAATAAAAAGACCCCCTAAAAAATTTTAAAAAGGATTTTTAAAATTTTTCCCGGTTTGGGCACATGTTCTAAGACAGTAAATTCCCCCGCAATTTTTACTAGAATGAAAAATGAGGGGAGATTTAGTTATATTCTGGTTGTTTCCTGAGAGGGTTTTTTTCCCAATTGGGTTTTTAAAAATTTTTTACTCGAAAAAGTTGGGGACAGTTTTTTTGGGAAAATTCCCGCCTTTCCCCAGAAAAAACACATTAGAGTAAATAGTTTTACAAGGGGTAAAACCCGGAAAGGGTGTGAGCGGGCGTAAAAATTTTGTATAAAAAAATATATATTATATTTTTTTTTTATATTTTATTTTGGTTCTGGGCCCCCAAAAAACGCGGAAAATCTACATTACATGTTAATTTTTTTGCTTCCCTTTTTAAAAAAGGAAAAACACATTTAATTTTTCCCATGCCAAGTTTATGGGTCGGGAACTATTTTTAAAAGGTTTTAAAAGTAGATTAAAAAATTTTTTAATTTTTTAAAAAAACCAAAATTTAAACGTGAAAAGCCTTACCCAGAAAATAAAGTAGGGCCCAATTCAATAAATCCCCTTTCATCTTTTCTAAAACCCGGGTAGGGGTATGAAGGTGATAAGAAAATTTTTTAAATAAATTTTCCCACCTTTCCCTTTGGTATCGAAAATTCCCTTTAGGGTTTTTTAAAAAATTTTCCCCCCCACATTGTTTTGTATGGGGTTGAGAAAATAGATATTGGGGCTAAGGTCTACTTTCACAGACCAGCCATGGGAAGTCAACCTTTGGGCTTATTAAAGACACTCTTCTGTTTTATAAAAAAATATAAAACGCAAACATCGATTTGTTGATAATTTAAAAATTTCCACAATTTTAAAAATCAGGGAATTCTAGTCCCGGGTTTGTCCCATTATGGGGGAAGGGGGGTTAGCAATAGAAAATTTTGCCAAACCCTTTTTGCCCCCTTTTATTTTTATGAAATTGTTTTGAACCTTTCCCCCATGTTTAAAAAGGGAACCCTCCCTTTTAATTTGACCCCTTTTTTACCATTAAAAAACCCCCCCACGTATTTTAAGTGTAAATTCCCCGATGTAATTTTTTCTTTTTTCATATAAATTTTATTTTAACATATTTTCTTGGGTAAATTATCCCTTTCGCTGTAGCCCTGGAAAAATTTCAATAGAAAAATTTCTACATTTCTTTTAATGTTTTTAAATAGATATATTTTATTTTCCCCTTCACTTTCCCGGGCCCAACGGAACATCACCGGGGGACAAAATTTAAACGCCACCGGGCCCAACTTCCCCCAGAACTCGGTTTTTAAAAACCCAAATCCCCCTACCAAACCCGGGGTAATTTATTTTTACATTGCGCAAAACGACAAAATTACTTCAAACGCATGTCAGGCCACCACTTCACCGGGGACTACCAGCTAATCCTATGATATAACAAATCTAAAAAATTTAATGTATGAACTCTTACAGATTTAAAAAAAAAGCCAAAAATGGTTTTAAAATTTAACAAAAAATATAAGGCAAAAGAAAAAAAAACCAGGGGAAACTTCTTCAGGACTTACACCCAAAAAAAACCCATTTAAAAATGCTAAAAATGCTTGGATTAAAAAAAAAAATCCCAAACCAAAAAAAAAAAGCTACATCACAATCGGTTAAGGGTTTTCATTTTATATTTAAAAATATCCAGTGGTACTTCACCCCGGACTCACACCAAAAAACCCCCGATTTTAAATTTTTTATACCTAAAAAGAAACCCGGAAAAAATACTCTAAAGAATAATAAAAATTACCCACAGCTTTATGTGGGGCCATAAATGTTTTTCAAACAAACCCGGCCCGTTCTTTCCCCCAGGAAATCACACTTAAACCCCAAAAAACCTTTTTTTAGCTTTAAAAATCTAAGGGGGGCGGGGGGGAAAAACCCCAAAAATTAATGAGACAAACAAAATTAAAAAACCCAAGTAATTTTTAAAAAAATAAATTTACTTTATTATAAAAGCCAAAAAAAATATAATTAAAATTTGTAGATCAAACCATTGGGCATCGCAAAGAGACATTAAAACCCCCCCCCCAAAACCCCCTTCCCACTTTTTAAAAAAATAATTTAAGGACTTAAGGTTTTTCTAAAAATGGCCTGGGGGGGGAGTAAAGGGAAAATTTAAACTTACAGTCATGTTGGGGGAGGTTTTGGGGATACCGTGCGGGGGGGGGCCAATAAGTTGTTTCCTTACAATTTGATGGAGTGAACCCTCGGCCCGGGAAAAGGGGGGTTTGTCGATCGAGCTGTTGCACTTGGGAAACCTTTTTGGCCAGAGGTTTGGGTAGACTGAAAATAGCTAGCTGAAGATTTGAGATAGGGTTGTAGAAAGGGGGACTGAAAATAAATATCCCATGATGTAATAGGTAGCCCCAAATTTTCTAAGAGTGGCAAAATTTACTTTTGAACCCTTTTTGCAATATAGAAAAAAATTTTAAAAATATTAAACAACTATACTGTTTTCCACCATACATAAATTATTTGCCACGTAATCTGTGACGTAAATTAAATTTGGCCCCATTTTTAAAAAAAAGGTTAAACTACCCTTTTTTTAAATGATTCAAGTTTGATTTTTTTATTTCTATTGGTTAAATACTTGGGTTTTTTTAAATGCCAACTGAAGATTTCTTCTCATCCTTCACAAAAAATTCAACAAAACCCCAAAAATTTTGTAACCCCTTTTTTTTTCCTTTAATAAAACATATTCACCCCCCGTGAAAAGATTGAATTTTCCCTTTCAATCCTACGGGCTTTTTCCAACTTCCCCCAGATACCGATTTCGATATTTCCCTACGAAAAAGTATGTTTTGTGGGGACTTTAATCTTCCCCCTTTCTTTCCAAATGCCCCGTTGGAAAAAAATGATTGAAAAAGAAATTTTTTTTCTTACCAAACAAAAATTGAAAATTTGTATTAAAAAGGAATAAGAAAAATGTGGGTTCTTTTTTTCACCGAGTTCAAAAACTTGTTCGTGGTTTTCACAATGAACTGCAACCCTTTAAAGGGTTTGGGGAAAAAGATGTTAGAACTAAAAGGTTTAAAAGGAAAGTGGCGGAGGTTGAAGGTAAAATAACTTCCCCCACACGCAAATTTAAGAATTTTAACCCCCAAAAATCCCCGTCAAGATTTTAAAACAGAAGGTTGAGCTTGATTTTATGACTCCTAAAAAACTGATGTGAGTTTTTTAAAATTTAAAAATTTTTTTTTAAATAAAAAAAAGATTCTAAAAAAATAATCTACCAAAAAAAGCAATTTGGTTTTTTAAAAAAATATGCCACTTTACTAAATTGTGTTTTTACCAAAAGAAAAAATATTTTTCTCCTGTGTAAAAGGGCCCAAAAACCCTAACAACCCTCCCCAAACTTAAAAAATTTTATCTTTTAAATTTTTTTTTTATTCTAAATATAAACTATGTCCTTAAATAGTGAATAGGAGTAAAATTTTTTAAATTTAAATAAAATTTTGGGTTTAAAAAAAATTTTAAGTGAGAAAAAACACTTTTTTCTATAAAATTTTTTTTAAATTTTTTACTGTTTCAACATTTCAAAAATTTCAAAATTTTTTTTTCATTTTTTATATTTAAAAAAAATTAAATCTTTTCTTAAAAATTTTATAGTTCTTTTGGGGGGGGGGGGTAAATTAATTTTATATGTAATAAAAATGTAACATTTTAAAATATTTTTTAAATTTTATTTTTTTCAAATCCCTTTAATTTGTAAATCAATATTAAATTTTTTTACAAAATTTTAAATGTTGAAAAACGAGTTGTGAAATTGGAATTAACCTAAAGCTCTTGAAAAAATTTTTCCAAAAACTCTACCATTGAAATAATTGAGTTTGGGATTTTAAAGGGATCCTGTATAATAGAAGGGGGAGATCTCAATAGAATGGAAATAGCCCCAATTTAAACAACCCCCATTTACTCGTAATTTGGGTTTTTTTCTTTTTAATAAAAAATTGGAATTGTTTGGTTTCCCCCATTCTAAAAATTCCCTTAAATTTTGTTGAAAACAATTCATAAAAAGGGAAAAACTTGTGAACGGGTAAAAAATTCACACCAAAATATGTGTTATAATGGGGTTGTGTTTTACGAACAAAATATAAATTTGAGTACTAAAATTTCAAACTTTTGGGAAAAATTTCTAACTAGGAAAGAAGTTCCCAGCTTTTGCCCATTAAAACAATTTAAAAAATATTTAACAGCTGTAATGATTCCCCAAAATTTTTGGGCGGGAACCATAAGGGACGGGGATTTAGAAATGCAACGTATTTGAAAGTAACAAAAATCTTTAAGGAGGAATGTCAAAATTTAGGGTTTTATTTAACATTAAAGATACTCTAAAAAGGGGCCCCCATAAAAAAATCATTGGTTTTCTATTTAAAGTAAATTTCCCAAATTTTTTATATTATTTTTAATTTAAAAAAAAGTTTTTTGGCTAAAAAAAGAGTGTGTTTTTAAAATCACCGCCCAAAAAATTAACCACATTCTTGACAGAAAAAAAAATGGAAAACCTAGTAAAAAAAGCCGAAAGAGTCCCTCCTGCATTTTTAATTTTAAGTTTAAGTTTGACCAACAAAGTGGGGAAAAAGCAGGGGGGCCTTTTAAAATCCCTCTCTTTTTACAGCGTGGTCCATTGTTTACCCGCTTTTGAACACGGGCTCACGGTTGAATAATTCTATCCCCCTAATTGGGATGTAACCTGTAAATAAAACCCCTTAAACCCTTTCGTTTTAGCGCGTGCTCTCACGTTGTTGCGCCTTGCTTCAAAAAATTTGGGGGTAAAACAAGATAAATTCTACAGAAAAATTTTTTCCCAAAAAGGTTTTTTTTGATTCTTTATGGTAAACAAAGCTGTACTTTTAAAATTTTGGTTTGGGTTTTGAAACATGATTTAAAAAAACAATGTGGTTTTCAAAATGATATAAATCTTTGGGTTTTAACCCAAAGGTTTTTTCAGTAAAAATTAATCTTTTTAATTTTCCTGCAAAACACTTTTTTTTTAAAGTTGTTGGAAAAAAGGGGTTTTCCGGGACTTTCCCGGTGTTTATTTCATTTTATGTAAGGGGAAAAAACCCGGTTTTTAAAATTGCTGCAAAAAATTGCGTCAAAATTAATATTTTTTGACAATTAAACCAGTCCCCAAAATTTGAAAAAAAGAATTTTCTTCAATTCACACACCCCTAGTTCTCCAAATTTTCCATAAAAACAAAACCAAAAAATTTAAAAATATGTTTTTCATTGACTTTTTTTAAATTAAGAAAAAGGTCGTAAAGGGAAAGTTGGGTGGGGCCGTAAAAAATCAATTTAAATGACCCCAGCCCCCGAGATTAAAGGTCTACAGGGAGGTTTACTACACTACATAAACCTATGGGCCCAAAAATCAACCCGTTATTTTCTTTTTTTATAATAAAACGTGCAAATTTGGGTACTTTAAACCCAAGGGGCTTAAAATTTTACTGTAGAGTACAAAATAAAATTACCTATGTTGAAATTTTTTATTGCTTTCTTAGGGTTTCAAATCATTTGCAAAGTTTTTAATTTTATCCCATCTTTATTTTGGAATTTTAGTGCCTACACAAAAAAACCCACCAAACCCATTTCTAATCTTATAAGATAAAAATTTTTTCGTTTTTTTTTCTTTCCAATGAATTGTTTAAATATTTCTAATCGCTAAAAAAACCCTTTAAATTTTAAAAAAAGAAAATAATAAAATATATTTAATTTAAAAATTCCCCAAAAAATAATTTGGGGGGAGGGGGGGAAAATAATAAATGATTTAAATATTTTATGGGAAGGGAAAATAACCGAAATTTTGGGAGGAAAAATTATAAATAATTTCCCAAAATTTTAAACAAAACAGCTTTAAAATTTTAATTTTAAAGTTTTAAAATTTAAATGGGAAAAACGGGTTAAAAAATTCCAAAAACAATACAAACCCAATATTTCCCAAAGGGGTTTCAAAAAAAATTTAAATGAGATGGAAAAGGGACAACTTTCCCAAAAAATATAAATTTATAATTTGATTTAAAAATTTTTAAATTTGTTTTAGGGAAAACGGGTGCTTGGGGGAAAAATAAAAGAAAATCCAAAAAAAGGGTTCCCCTCCAAAAACCCAAAATTTTTTTTTTTAAGTATTTTAAAAGTTGAAGTATTGTGTAGTTATATATGTGATTTAGAAATTTCAAAAAAACATAAAATAAACTTCTTCTCATTTTGGTAGAAAGTTAAAATGTGTCCTGTTGGTATAAGAGATAATCCTAGCACACTTAAATTGTTTGAATATCAAAAAGAGGAACAAAATGTTCGAGTTAGTTCCTAAAAATTTGCAAACAAACAGAAAAAAACAAACATTTTTACGTTTTAGAAAATTGAAAAATTTGCATATGTATAGAGGGGCCATCAGATAAAGGGATCACCCTATACAATGATATAAGTCCAAATATGAGAGATATTTATATTAATATTATGGTATGGTGGATTCAAACTAGAGTTCAGCAGAAAGCTAAATATAACATAAAACATGAAATAAAAGCCACCCTTCCTTCACCTCTACAAGATATCTTGTGAATGTGGGGAATGCCAGTACTCCACAGTGGTTGGGATCACACGTTAAACTGTAGGTCCTTCATTTCATCTCACAATCACCCTACCATTACACATTAGCGTAAGTGCGTATAACCTTAACGGGTAGTAAGACGCGGTGCAATATAATAATAATAATAATAATATAATAATAATAATAATAATAATAATAATAATAACATAAAAGCCAGATTGCTTAAAATCTTAAAATATAACTCCTAGAAATAAGAGGGAGGTTTTACAACAGATAATAAAAGTTTTGTGTGAGATGAAAACGAAATTGTCAGGAATGTAGTGTGAATAATACACAAATAATTTTAAAATATTGGATATTTTTAAACTGGTGGTTTGTTAATTGGTGGAGGGGGCTAAGAAATTTCCAAGACTTACGTAAAAAAATAAGTATTTGAATTTTCTAGTTAGTAGTTTTTGAAACATACAAGCCGGAGGAAAGGATTTCAAAATTTCCAAAATGTTTATACAAAACTACTTCTCATTGTGGTACTAGATTAAAACTTTTCTAGAAAATATAAGATCCACAACTAAACAGTTAAGAAGCAAATTGAATTTCAAAATGGAGGGTTGTAAAATGTCCGAAGCTAATATAAGTAGCACTTCCCGTATGATATAAAATATAAATATGTTCTTACATTTGAGTGGGACAGCTCCAAATAACGGAAGACTTTTAGTTTTAAATTTAATAAACAAGATCCAGTGAATTGATTGGAGAGGGAAGTGGGGGAAATTAAAATTTTAAGGCATGTAGAAAAAACTGTTTTTGCTTGGTATAAGGCTTGCTAGTAGTTTCAAATACTGCCGCAGATAGTCATAAACACAATGAAAATTTGAAGACTGCTGATATAAAATAAGGAGCTCAAAGTTTTATACTTTTTAGAAAAAAAATTATGTTGTATAAAAATCTAAATATCTCATTTAATTGATGGGACCAATATTTATCTATAACAGTCCATTATTTTATTTATGCCATTTGGTGAACTGTGTTATTTTTTCAATTTATTTTAATTACCATAAATTTTGCTTCTCCTATGAACTTTAAACAAAGATACCACATTGTTGGATTATATCCCTCTTTTGGCCTTATACATTAGTAATTCTGACTACATTTCACGTTTTAATTTAAGACAATAAAGTAACGCTAAGAAAATATAATTTAAGATTTGGTTTCTTTTTAATTTGGTTAATTTTATATTCTATAAAATATATATTATAGATTCCCTTGCAAAAAACAGTTATATGAGATATTTTATTATGATAATGCATTATAAAGCTAATTTTAATTTTTTGAAATGAATTTACCAGACAAGTAGTTCAAAACGTATAACACTAAAACGGCAACACTAACACTAAACGGCACGATAATATAGAATATAAACTAAATCTAATGTAACTAAGAGAGCACAACTTAGTTATGAGGGATAAATTAACTATTAGAAATAAAAGTAAACTATCCTATCTATCTTTTCTTGTCCATGGGTGAAGTGCGATGGATTGTCCTACACCTTAACCCAACTACCACTACGAATTGACAAGGCTATCAAGTTCCTTGAAGACGGCTGATTATAACATTGAAAGGAGATGTTTGGTCCTCAAACGGTTACTTTAAGATGGTTCTACATCAGTGGCGTCACGTCAGGGTAAAAGGCAAACATTCTTGACTTTGATTGAAGATAGTAATTATTTTATTTAAAGCTTGCAAAAATTCCCTGGTAATCATTTAAAAGTAATTTAAGCATCAGTGCTTGAAA